>JADRCD010105414.1:0-15805 GCA_019843815.1 Montemys delectorum | reverse complement strand
TTTTTTTTTTTGGTTTTTTCGAGACAGGGTTTCTCTGTGGAGCCTTGGCTGTCCTAGAATTCACTCTGTAGACCAGACTGGCCTCAAACTCAGAAATCTGCCTGCCTCTGCCTCCCAAGTGCTGGGATTAAAGGTGTGTGCCACCACCACCCAGCTAGTTTTGTCTTTCTGACTCCGACATACTACATTTAACACAATGATCTCCAATTCCATCTATTTTTCTGTGTTTGATACATTTTTTGTTCAATAATACTCACTGTGTGTGCATAAACATAGATACAAACATACATATGTACATATATATGTATATATTATACATATATATGCTATTTTAATTTACCCATTCATACATTAATGACTGTTTGGGTTGATTTAATGACTTTGCCATCATGAATGTGAGTATCTCTATTATATCCTAACTTTAGGAATGGTATATCCAGTACAATAGTATGTTGAGGAACATTTATGGCAATCATCTTAGTGATTAAACTTAGTTATTGAATGAACTTATTTTTCCACTGTATATAGGACTCCCTAAACCTGCATCTCCACTATAATTTGTGTGTGTTTATTCTCTTGATCACCTTACTTCTGAGTAGATGGAGATGGACTCTCAATGTAGCTTTGTTTGCTTATTTTTGTGGTGCTGAACACTGAGGCCTTGGACTTTACATGGAAGCACATAATCTATGTCAGTGCAGCTTAATATGCATCTTCCTGATGACTGAAAATGCTAAATGTTTTTTATGACTTTATTGGATGTTTACACTTCTTTAAGAACTGTTCAATTCAGTTGCCCATGTGCTGACCGAGTTATATGTTATCTTAATGTTTCATTGTTCAAGTTCTGTATGTATTCATTTTCTTATCTGAAAATTTATACATAGCCCACCCCAGTTATGGATTCTAAATAGTCTAGTTTCAGATCAGAGGTAGTATATGTTTTCTCCAATTCTGTATACAGAACTCTCCTTGTTACTTTCCTTTCCATACAGAATTATTTGTGTTCATAGAATTTCTCTTCTTATTTCATATTGCTGTTTATTTAGCTAAAGGAGTATTATTCAGCAACTTACTGCATATACCTGGACTTGGACATTGCTTCTCCCAATAGTTTACAAGTTTTAGGTCTTATTTTAAGGTCTTATTTTGATCTATTTTGAGTTGATTTGCTATATAAGAGAAGAATCTAGTTGCAGTGCTTGACAGATGTATGTCTGGTTCCCCTGCCAGTACTTGTAAAAGGAGAAACACATGACAGCTGAGAAACTTGTTGTCAAGTAGGTGGGAAAAGGAGCCTTTGCTCACCACTGTTGGGAGATGAATGTGTCTAGCCACTATGGAGGTTTTTCATCAGATGATCCAGCTGTATTTTTCTTGGATATATACTCTTGTGTGTGTGCGTGTGTGTGTGTGTGTGTGTGTGTGTGTGTGTGTGTGTGTGTATACATATACATGCATATGTCCAAGTCCAGGTATATGCAGTAAGTTGCTGAATAATACTCCTTTAGCTAAATAAACAGCAATATGAAATAAGAAGAGAAATTCTATGAACACAAATAATGCATGTATATGTATACATATCCCCAAAGTCAACATACTATAGATATATTTTCACATCTGTGTTCATTGCTGCACTATTTAAAATAGCCAGGAAATGCAACTAGTCTGGATATCAATCAACAGAAGCATAAAGAAAATGTGGCATAGATGCACAATGGAGTTTTTATGCAGCCAGAGAGAAAAATGAAATAACAAAGTGCAAAGGTAAACTGGGGGACCTAGAATTAAGTTCTACATAATTTGCTTATGTCTACAATCTAGATATGAAATTCATAAATACAGTTTTCTCTCTGTATATGTGTGTGTGATTGTATATGTGAGCATGCATGTTTGTGAGTGTGTGTCTGTTTGTGTTTGTGTCTGTGTTTAAATGTGCATATGTATGTGTGAGTGTGTGTGTGTCTGTGAGTGTGTCTGTAAGTATGAATGTGTATATATGTCTGTGTTTGTGTCCAAGTATGTGAGTGTTTGTGAGTGTGTGTAAGTGTGTGGATGTATGAGTGTCTGTGTGTGTGTGTCTGTGAGTGTGTTTCTCTGTGTATGAATGTTTATGTGTAACTGTGTGAGTGAGTGTGTGTGGGTTGGTCATGAAACTTGGAAAGGGGATTCTGAAGGAGAAAAGAATCACTCGGGGCAGGGAAGCAGGTAGGCTAAGTGCATATTCACTCCCTTCTCCTCTCCTCCGAATCCATTCCCCCAGTCTCATTCCCAGTTCTGTAACAGGGCACCTGCTGCAACCTCCCCTTCCTCTCTACTCTTGGTCCTAATAGACTGCACTGATATTCCCCTTTAAACTTCTTCTACACACTTATTGTTTTATCCCAGTCCCCAAATCTATCAGGCATTCCCTGGGATCCCTTAGAACACTCGAGCCAGAGAAGCAGATAGGCTTAACTACAGATCTTCCCCTCCCCTGTCCCCTTTAATTCCAATTATTCAGTTTCACATAACTCTGTAATAGACTATTTCAGCCCCTATTTCCAGAGGAACACACCCCCCCACGCACACACATACACACACATACACACACACCCACATACACACACACCACACACACACACACACACACCACACATACACACACACACACACACACACACACCACACATACACACACACACACACACACACACACACACACACACACACACACGTATATATATTTGCTTCACTCTTATCCACTACTTACTCTGTTATCCAAGCCCCTTACTCTAATAGACATTCCCTGGGAACCTACCAGCCAAACCTGACAGAGAAGCAATTATGCTTGTAAAGCAGGTAGGTGAACTTCAGGTCTTCACCCTCCTTTCCATATTAAATCCCTGTGTCTCACCCCCAACTCTGTATCAGGGTGCTGTTGTGTACTCTCCTCACTTTCTGCCACATTCTCAAGTGACTAAGAAGGTTCTGGTGGTTCAGCCTGCTTTCCTCCACCTGTGGACCACCTATGGTCTCCACAGTCTACCCTCACTCCTAGTATCAGCTCCCAATACTTATAAACATATTATCACCAGACCCCGCTCCTCAGAGGCCACACCTAAAAAGATGCCAGAATTTCCTACCAGGCAACACACAGCCAACACCCTCCTAAGGACCAGAGAAGGCAATATAAATCAAGGAACAAAAACCCACTCAACAAAGACAAAAACAAATACAAACACCTAGAATTTCAATATTCACAAACACAGATGCCTAGAAGCCAGAATTAAAAAAAAAAATAGCCAGGATAATGTCACTCTACTAAAGCCCAACAACGCTACCACAGTACACCTGAGAATAGCAACATAACTGAAGGGCGAGACAAAGAATGTAAAACGGTCTTTACGCATATGATATAGGTTCTTACAGAGGAAATAAGCAGCTCCTTTAAAGAAATTTAGAAAAACACAGACAAACAGAAGAAGACAAATAAACAGTACAAAACCTGAAAGCCAAAAATAGAATTAATACAGAAAATAAAAACTAAGGGAAATATGAAGATGAAAAATTTAGAAGCTCCTTGGCAAGGCTCACCAACAGAGTACAAGAAATGGAAGAGATGTTCTCAAGTTATTGAAGACTCGATGAAGATAAAAATACCTCAAATGAAAGAAGATGATAAATCAAAAAAACTCCTGTTACAAACATCTGGAAAATCTGGGACACTATGAAAAGACTGAATCTAAGAATAATAGGAATAGAGGAAAGGAAAGAAATCCAGAAGGCACAGAAAATATTTTCAACAAAATCATAGAAGAAAATTTTCCTACCTTAAAGAAGACGATGCCTATAAGAGTAAAAGAAGTTTGTAGAATACTTAATAGACTAGACCAAAAACCAAAGTCCTCTTGGCTCTTGGTACATAATAATCAAAAAACTAAATGTACAGAGCAAAAAAGAATGTCAAAAGCTACGTAGGAAAAAGACTAAGTAAAATATAAAGGCTGGCTTCTCCGACTGCTGAATGGACACTATAGAAGCCAGAGGGCCTGTAGGATAGATGTTCTACAGATTCTAAGTGATCACAAATGACAGCCAAGACCACTATTTCCAAGAAACTTTCAATCACAATAGATTGACAAAGTAAGACATTCCGTAATAAAAGAAAATCGAAGCAATATCTATTTACAAATCTATTCCTATAGAAAACACTAGAAGGAAAACTCCCACCTAAAGAGGTTAATCATACACAAGAAAACACAGAAACAAAAGATCCTAGGCCACAAGCCAAAAGAAGGAAAATGTGTGCATATGCAGACACACACCACTACCACCACCATCTCAACCTACTACCACTACTAATACTACTAGTATTACTACTACTACTATGACTACTAATATTACTACTACTATAACAATAAATAACAGAAATCAACAAACACATCTCTAAACATGAATGTTTTCAATTCCTCAATAAAAAGACACTTCTAACAGGATGGAAGCAAAAACAGGCTCCATTCTCCTGCCACATTGAAGATACACACTTTATCACCAAGGAATCAATCTACCTAAAGATCCAGCTACAAGTACACCACTCATGAACATATGCATAAGAGATTATCTATCTTGCCTCAGAGACACTTGTTCAACCATGCTCATTCCTGATGTAGTGATAATATCCAGAAATTGGAAACAACCTAGATATAACTCTACAGAAGATGGATAAAGAAAATATGCTGTATTTAAACAAGGGAGTATCACTCAGCCATTGTAAAAATTATATCTTGAAGTTTGCAGGTAAATGGATAGAACTAGATAAAATCATCATGAGACTAGACAAATATGGTAGGTGAAATTTATACATCGATTAATATGTGGGCACTAGCTGTTAAGTCAACAATAACCAAGCTATAATCTTCAGAACCACAGAGGTTAGTTTTGGAGTAAGGTACTGGGGGTGTAAATAGATCTGATTAAGAAAGAGAAATAGAATAGATGGTTATGAGTGGATGGGGCACTGGAACTGGAGGATCAAGTGGGGAGGGGAAGAAAAGAGGGATAAAATGGGAAATATGAGAGACAGCTAAAATTAAGGGCCATTTGAGGGATAGTATGGAAACCTAATACAGTAGAAACATCCTAAAATACATACATATATGCAATGGATCCAAATAAAATAGCCAAATAATGGGGAAGACAGAGCTCCATAGAGGTGAATATCTCTAGTCACCAAATGAAACTTTCAGTATTGGGATTGTGTTACATCCAATTGAGTTGTTGGCCAAAGGTGTCTTATGGGAACTCTCAAACAACTGAGGCTGTTACCAAGACTATGTTTTGCTCTCCACAAACTGATAGCAATTTCCCATTGCTGAAGACAACTCTTATACAACTCATTGTGGATAGAGAAATTGAGCTGGTACTTAAGAGTTTTCCTCCTATGTGAATATGTCTTTGTCACAGGAATATACTCTGCATGCTATCAAAGAGGAACATAAACACCAACACAGCCACAAACTCTTTGATCTAAAATGGTGTCCTGCCTGCAAGATACGCTAGTGCAGTGGTGGCACAAAGTTTATGGTAATAACCAAGGAGTATCTAATTTGACTTACAGCCTACTCTGTGACATTCTTCGGTGTTCTTACTCAATGAATAGAACCACATAACTATAGCCAAGCCCTCAGAAACTGCCAACAAACAAATCTTTCCTTTAAGCTATCTCTTCCAGGTATTTTGCTCATAACTACAGTAAACTAATCTCTAATAACAATCTAGAATAATAATAAAAATTTCTAATATCTGTAAATGTCCCTTCACTTTTGATGTCATTGATCGGCCTTTAGTAATTACCCTTTCCATCTTCACATTGCTTGAAGAAAGTTCAATGATCAGACATCTAGTCCCAGAAAGACAAATATCACACTCTGCTCCTCCCTGGGCTCCCTCTATATGATAGATATAAAATTATAGTGTACAGATAATATAAAACTAGAAGAAAAACCAAGGGATAAATGGACAGGGAAGGGATTAAAGGGTAACAGGGTCTGGGGGAATGTACTCCAAGTGCACTACATCAATACATGAAAATTACTTTGTATAAACCTGGATAATAAAAATTTAAGAACAATAGAATATGCACCCAAGCTCTTATTTTTCCCATCTGTTGTAAGGACTTAGCTAAAAGAGAACTATTTTGTCCGTACTACTTTTAATTTAGGTCTGC
Organism: Montemys delectorum; assembly: GCA_019843815.1. NCBI lineage: Eukaryota > Metazoa > Chordata > Mammalia > Rodentia > Muridae > Montemys > Montemys delectorum. Next base: position 9,597 of record JADRCD010105414.1, on the reverse strand, counting down.
AAGCCAATTAAACAGTTTTAGAGAGTGGGCCTTACCTCTGGAGAATAAAGAATACTTATTTGCCAGTAACTATAAGGAAAGAAGTTCACAACCTTTTGTTGATTATTTATTTCCTAGGCTTATGTAAAATCAGCAATTTCTGCCTGCAGACGGCTTATGCTGGAGGGCAGTTGCGTGAAGTTGAGGTTTCTTCCTACACTTACTGGCTTTATGCCATTTTTGACAGACCAGTGCATCAGCCACTCAGAATTCTAATGGTGATAAACAACCAACGTTGTCTTCTTTATTATATTTTAAGAACTTTTCAAATAGCATCTGTCCTAGCCAAAGTTCAAGCTAATTTGCAAGTGTGAAGAAACCTTCATAATATAAGAAATTATCTCCATAAAATGTTTTTTTTAATGTGTTTGGCAATATTAAGGTGGAGGACATTATAAAAATGAGGATCAAAAATGTCATTTAACAACCTGTACCCTTGGGGCATTTTAAACTTCCGCTAGATTGTCCTAGTATTCCTGGCCTTAAAAATGATGGTTATTCAGTACTTGCTGTTGTTCAAAGAACTCTGATGACATTTACTTCTTTGAACCAAGTATTCTAGTAATGAGGGACTTTCTCTAAAGTGTGACATCATTTTTTCGAAGAAAGCTGTTCTTGACACCTAAAACTCTTTTTTCTTTCCTCTTCTTTTCTTTTCTTTTCCTTTCTTTTCCTTTCTTTTCTTTTCTTTCCTCTTCTTTTCTTTCCTCTTCTTTAATACATATTAGCACCCGAAATTATGTGATTTATCATGTCTCACATGTCAGGTAGACTGCATGAAGGCAAGGGTCCTCCTTTCTTCCGTCCCTGGATGTGCTCCTCTGCAGTGCAGTAGCTTTTGTATTGCAGTCTGAGCTTTCTTATGTTCCTACCATCGGCCCCTTTACCTTCTTTCCGATCTAGCTCAAAACGCCTTTCTCAGACCTTAGACACAATGCACAAAGCCACTACCATAAATTACTTTCAGTTTACATGAAGATCTTTATTTCAAAGAAAAGTTACTTCATTTAGCAGGGCAGGAGTTTATTTCAGTGGAGGAACACCAAAGAAGAGCCTCAGTGTATAGAGGCTAGTCTTTACTTTGCAACCCTCTGCCTGTTTCTCAAGTGCTAAGAGTTGTTTCATCACAATGTGGGGGATTTCTAGAGAAACCAGCTCATTCTCGAGGAAGAAGCAAAACTTTTTTTTGGCAGAGCTGATCCAAGGAAAAAGTTTGCCCTTTAGTGCTCTGTTGGCCTCGTTCCTACTGAAGAACCAAAGAGAGGAAAAACAGAAAAAAAGAGGAATATGAAGGAAGAAAGAAGGAATAAAAGCAGCCATTGCCATTCTCTTTGCACCACTGTCATTTGTTTCAAACTTGGCTGCATTTGTCCCTCCCTCCTAGAACCATCCTTTGTTTTGTCTACAGCAAAGAAAACAGACTAATGCCTCCTAAGGACAGCCAGCCTTTTCCTAACACCCAAACCTCTGAACACTTCTCAAGTTCTTATAATACTTCATTAATTTTTATTTAAAAAGCTAATAACAATTTATTAATTTGCTCAATAGCCCTTATTTGGTCATGCGAATGGCCTGAAATATGTGTATATCTCCATATTTATTATGTTTTCTCCCTTATAATAAAAGTATAAAGAGAAATGGAATTATATTATTTTTTTCTGCTTCTGTGGCAAATTTCCACAAACTAAGTAGCTTAATATAGCACAAAACTTACTTTCTTATAGGTTAGCAATCTGACCCACTTCTCTATACTAAAATCAAGGAGTTGGAAAGAATGATGCTTGGCTTGTAGCCTGCCCCCCCCCCCCCTTCAAAACTAGCAACAAGTGTGAGTCTGCTCTTCTGTTATTTAATGTTTACACCAGCCTGGAAATTTTGACATTTTAAGAACCTATGTGAAAAAGAAAAAAAAAATGAACCTTTGTGATTAGATTAGGCCTACCTATGTATGGATAATCTCCCCAACCTGAGAGTTATACCCTTGCTTCTGCAAAACTCCCTTTGCCATATAAGTTAACCTATTCTTAGATTCTGTAATAGTGGGACTTGGTATTTGTAGAAGTTACTTTTTTCTTGCTGTGATAAATCATTATGACTAAGACAACTTATAGATGGAAAAGTTTATTTGGACTTATGATTGCAGGTAGACCTTTTGGTCCATCATAACAGGAAAATGTGACTGCTAGCATCAGGTAGGGGCAACTAGAGCATAAATCCTGGGAGATCACACCCTTCACCATAAGCACCAAACAAAGAGAGTGAACTAGAAATGGAATGAGTTTTGTTGTTATTGTTGTTGTTGTTGTTAATGTTGTTCTTGTTGTTGGTTTGTTGGTTTTGGTCTAAATCCACCCACTTAGTGGTTTAATTTCTCCAGCCAGACTGCATCACCTGCACATACCCCAACAGTGCCACCAACTGGGGAGCAAGTGTTTAAATGCTCAAGACTATGAGGGACATTTCTCATTCAAACCACTACTGACATCTTTGGGGGTTGGTATTTTATCTGCCACTGTGACCTAGTCTGTCTTCACTCTTACAAATTCAGTGCCTTAAATGGTGTCTTAAATTGAACATAAATAAATGTTCCTAGAATAAATGACCTTAGACAATGGTAAAGGTAAGGCAGTTCCAATGATCTCTTTTATCTTATACTTAACTAGATTCATTTGGGACCCACTTTCACAATAGAAGAGATGTTTATATTGCAACAATCTACTCATGACACATAAAGGCACTGGCTAGCAGGGAGATGTTATCCATAGAATCTTACCTGAAATATAAACAGTGTGTTCAGTTGTGTTTTATTTGGAATGCTGGCCCCATATATTCCACCTGCTCTGGCTTTCTGATGAGCATTCATCACTGCCAGTTACATACAGATCCAGGAACTCTGACAAATGAAGGGCATCTTCTACAAACAAATGAAGAAGCTCCAAATTTGATTAACTCATGACCCTGCAATCACTCAGACAACTGCAAACTTGCACTTAGCCTCCTTCCTCAGTGAACTCATTAGATACACAGGCACACAAGTGCTCAAGGGTACAGACTGAGACCCACACAATGGTCACAATACCTCTTTTTCACAGGTTAGTTTGAGTAACATGCAATTTAAATCATTGTTTCTATGCAACACAATCTGTGGTTGGATAATGTTGAACAACTGTCAATTTCTAAAGAGGAACAGACACAAAATTGTGAAACCATTTCTAACTTGCTGATTTGAAGGTCTGGATGGAGGGGTAGAGTACTTGCTTAATGTGGATGAGTGTCTCTCACCAATCCCCAGTACTTAACAAACCAACATCAAAGAAGAAGCAGATTTAGTGTCTTGAGTCAAATAGTTCTGTCTCTGCTAACACTGGCATCATTTTGCTGACAGAATTTTTGGCACCCCACTCTTTTCCTAAATGTGGGGGTATTTTTGTGCTAATGTTAATAGGAATCTTCTAAACTTACACAGAATCTTCTAAACTTATACTTATCAGTTATCTGGCTCTTGATAGAGATTATATAGAGAGACATAGAAATCTCTTTGTATCTCTCTAGGGCCAGGAATACTGTAATCCAGAAAAACTCGCAGAGATGCATCACAGGTACTGCTAAGGTTGATAAATATCTAGATTCTTTAACAAGGCTTCTCAGTTTACAGATTCTTAGGCCAAGACATTGCCACAGATGCAGCTCCCCTTCTACCCACTTGTCTAGAGACATCCATAATCCTAATGTAATTATAAACTTGCCACTGTGGTATCACCTTCTATAGCTTCAGATCACCCAGGTGTCTGTGTGTTTCACCCGCTTGTCTCAATTTTTTGTCATTTTTCCTGTGTCTGCTCTTACCCCTTATCATTCATAATACAATTAAGCTATTACTGATAGCCTTCTATAACAGCCAAGAAAATAGATCTTTCATCTAAAATAATTCATATTACAATATGAATGACTGAGTATATTGTTTATGTTTTGAAAGTAGAACGTGTATCCAAATGTGAGGTTTTTTTTCTCAAGAAGGTAGGAATTGCACCAGTTTTGCTTGTTCTGGGGCCCCTAACACAGTACGTGATCGTAACCACACACTCAATGTTCACCAGCTGATAGGCAGACTGCAAAGAGCAGCGCTCAGTAAGGAGTCTGATCTTGGTGCCCACGTTTAACTTCTACTGCCTGCAGTCGTATCTTTCATAGCTGTGGAATAAGACCAGTAGCCTTTGCTGCACTTGCTTACTATCCCTTCTGCATAGCTAAAGATTTGCCTTATCTATGTTGTCATGCAGTAACGAATTCACAGAAGTGTTATAGGGTTTTGGCAAATTCTTACTTGGGAAATGACTCTTCTCCCCAATAGCCAGTGAGGGGGCTGGCTTGACCCTGATAAAAAGACATCTCTGGAAAAGTACAGCTCACCACAATATCCAGGACACAAAAAATGATCAAAGGGATTGAATGAATTGAGTGTTAGAGGCCATGGGTCAGGTACAGAGCCTGAGTCCAAATTTCTGATCCAGACCTAGCAGTTGTAGACTCTTACAAATACCTTCCAATTGCTTTTTTTTTTTTTTCTTACTGCTCCCATACCATGTTCCACATCTATTCACTTCTGAAGCTTCAGGTCTTCAATTAAAGTTGTACTGGGTTATTTTCTGAGAAAAATCAAGATGTTAGTACCATGGTACAATTTTATACAGGCTATAACTATGCTAACCACATTGAAGAAGATTTTTGAAATTAAATGCACAAAATATCAGTTGTGTGATTGCAAAGAACAGGGCTGGAATTCAGCGCTCTATTTTTCAGTGAGTTCAGCCATGTACTAGGTGAAAGCTAAATAGACAATAACATGGCCTCTGCTTAAGGGGAAATGCATAATAATGCCCACTGGGGAAATGAAACAATCAGGCCCAGGCTGTGTAGTGTCCCTGCTTCCTGCGCACTTTCTCTTCCTTTTGTCACTCTTATTCTGAGGATAGACATGCACTGGCAAGTAGCATAAGAAACGATTACAAAAGAAACAGGTAAAATCATAAAGAATTGACCCAGTGGGCAAGGAAATGAATTCCATAACTATAAAATGGTATGTGGAGAAGATTATACAGATGGGAGATGAATAGAAAGAGGTGTTGTGCTTGTGACTAACTTGGACAGGAAAGAAAAAAATTATCATCTCACTTTTCCTTAGTTTGTTTTGATGGGTAGATTTGACAGCTTCGAATTCCTCAGTGTCTCCCCTTTCTTGTTTCACATCTCTATGTTTCGTTTTTCGTCTCTTCTTTACACAATTTTCAAGCCCCTATTCGAAACTTCAAGAGAAAACAAAAATTACAGGCCCAGAGCTTGCACAAAACTCTGTAACTCAGAGTAGTCTTAGTGTCTGCACCAGTGTTCTTCAACTATAAATCACGTATGCTAACACTTGTACACATTACAAAATGGGATTCGGTTAGCCAGGTAGGAAGGCATGTGTAAAAATTAACTCCTTGGTATTAGCATGTCTCCTCCCAGATTGGTACTGAACTGCACACATTTGTATGATTCTAGGGCTCCTTGCCTATTCATCTGTTTGAACATCCACACTTTTACCTACTTGCCATTTTAAATGTTATTATATTTCCCCTTTCTGCTGTCTTTGTTAGGGTCTCTACCGTTCAGATAAAATAACATAGTCATAAGCATAACTTAAGGAGAAAAGGGTTTATTTAGCTTATACTTGCACATGACATCATTAAAGGAAATTGGTGAGGGAACTCAAGACACGATCCTGGCATCAGGAACTGAAGCAGAAATCATGGAGGAATACTGCTTACTGGATTGTCTACATGGTATTTTCAGCTCTCTCTCTTTATATATTCAGGACACCTTGCCCAGGGAAGGAATTACCCACAATGATCTGCATCCTCCCATGTACTGTGTACCTTTTGTTACCTCACTAAGTTCCAGGCAGACTGCCCTATCAGCCCCTGCCTAGAGAACATTGGATCCACAGATGAAAAACACAAACACACACAAATTGCTCCATTTCAACCTGCTTTATTGGCTCAGTTGCTGGGTTCTCATATTGCTGGGCACAGTTATTGGCTAGTGTGGCCTTCCCAATATTCTTAGCTCAGCACCTTTCAACCTGCCCTCAGCATCAGTTGCTCAGTTACCTTTAGTCCCAGCTCAACATCATAACCTCTCACCTGGAGAAGAATCCTATGGGCATTCCACCTGAGATCTCACATAGCTGGTACCTTCTGTCCCTCTAAAGTATGGTGACAACTCATCTCCTTTCTCCCCTGTGTCTACTAGCTTGCCTGCAGGGACCTGGAAGTCCCACCTCTTTCCTTCCGCCCAGCAATTGGCCTTTGACATCTTTACTGATAGATCAAAAAACAAAAAAACAAATGGGGAACATGACCTTAGCATCAGACCTATCCTCTACTCTCCCACATCAATCATTGATCAAGAAAATGCCCTACAGGCATTCCCATAATCCAGTCAATTGAAGTTGCTTCTTCTCAAATGATTCAAACTGTGTCAATTTGACATAAACACTAGCAAGGACAGGAATTATCCTATTTTTCCCTTTCTGTGTCAATTCTACTTTTTCTTCAAATGAATGAGAACTTAATAAATACCTACAATCTTTTTTTGATATTACTTTAAAAGCCACAATTATGGTTTGGGTATGAAATGCATCGCTTCACCTTCAAAGGCACATATATTGAAGACTTGGTTCTCAATATAAACAGTGTTCAGGGTGCAGCTATGCAGAAGCAGGGGAGAGAGGGTGTCCTGACTTTATGAATGGATTAATCCACCAATGCTTTCATAATTTTATAACATTATTGGGAGGTGATGTAAATATTGGACACGGATCTTGGTCAATGTAGTTACGACTTTGATATATGAATCTTGTTCCTGCTGTTTCTTATCTGTGACACTCTGCTTCCTAGCCACTACAGGGTAACACACTTTACTACAGCCTCAAACTGGCATGAATTTTACTAACTGATCCATCTCCCTGGTCCCTATGTAAATATTTTTAAAGGAAGATCTACAAATGAGTATCAGGAGCATAGAACAAAATATTTACCATTAGTCTAAATCAAAATCTATACTTAAATGTTATATTTCATAACTATCATTATCAAAAAGGCAAAAATAATGTGTGGAGAAAAGAGAACTCTTTTTTTTTTTTTTTTGAAAAGAGAACTCTTGAATAGTTCCCAGGAATGTACATTAACACAATTAATATGAGAAAGGATTTACAGATCTTTAAAGGGTTAAAAGTAGAACTATTGTGTATATCGAATGAAAATTAAACAAGGATGCTGAGGGAACACATGCATTCTCCTGTTAATCATATTACTCTGCACAATAGCCAAGATAGAAACAAACAAAGAATTCTATGTGTCCATGAACTGTCAACACAATACCAGGGCTTCTTCCTTCTATCTTACTATAACCCACTATGACCTAGAAAATAAACTTCCTACACCCTCTTTCTTCTGATTTCACTCGTGTGTGGTTACAACCATTCTAGTCTGTTTGTATGATATCATCTTTTTCTTTGTACATTTCACATATGAATGAGATCATATGGGACTTGTCTTCTTATGATTGTCTTATTTCTTTTTTAAATGTTTTTTTAAATTAATCATTGTATTTATTTACACCTCAGTTGTAGCTCCCTTCCAAGTCTACCCTCTCAGAGTTTTTTCCCCTCCCTTCTGCCTTTGCCTCTGAGAGGGTACCCTTCCTGTATCGTATTCCCCCAAACTCGGGCTTCAAGTCTCCACAAGAATAGGTACTCCTGTCCCTCTGAGGCTAGATAAGGCAGTCCTTTGATACATATTTGCCTGGGCCTCAGAACAACTTGTGTATGCTCTTTGGTTGGTAGCTTAGACTCTGGGAGCTCCCAGGGTTCCAGATTAGTTGACACTGTTGACCTTCCTATGGGGGTTCCTATCCCCTTCAGCTTCTTCAATCCATTCCTTAACTTCCATAGGGGTCCCTGACCTTCCTCCAATGTTTGTCTGTGAGTATCTGCATCTGTCTCAGGCAGCTGCTGGTAGAGCCTTGAAGAGGACAGCCATGTTAGGCCCCTGTCTACAATCATAACATAAGAACAGAAATAGTGTCAGAGTTTGGTACCTGTCCACGGGATGGATCCCCAGTTGGGCTGGTCACTGGTGAGCCATTCCTCCATTTTTGTTCCTGAATTTCTTTTAGACAGGAGCAATTTTGGATTGGAAGTTTATAGGTGGGTTCGTATCCCTATCCTTCCACTGGGACCCTCTATATCTACTGGAGGTGATCTTGTCAAGTTCCGTATCCTCAGTGTTGGACATTTCAGCTAAGTCACCAATATTGAGCCCTGGTATCCTCCTCCATTTCAGGTATCTGGGACTTTGTAGAGGTTCCCCTCACTCCCCACTCTCCACTCCTGGAAGGTGCATGTTTGTATTCATTCTTCTGTGTCCTCTGGACCTCTCTCCTGCTTCATCCCCACACCTGATCCTGCTCCCCTTTTCCACTCCCCCTTTCCCTCCTCCCCCAGTGTGTCATCATTTACTAACAAAATCAGAGGCAAAAGTGGGGTGCAGAAAGGTTATTTTCTAGATAGTAGTCAGAAGAAAGAAGTCTTGGTATTTTATTGCTCAGTGTCAAGGAATGGGGCTACTGCTGAAAGAAAATACTTTCTGTATACATGTGAACAAATAGGGATGAACTTGACTGCTTTCACCATGAAGAAGCAATAACTGTTTGTAAAGATGTATGTTTGTGTTAGTGTGAATATCACACTACCTTTGCATGTATTGAAATGACAAATTACAAGATAACTGTACATTTTTAAGTATTAGTTAAAAGTAAAAATTAAAACCAAATAAAAACTTGGTTTTAATACTTCATTTTACTGTTGTTATTTCTCTTTTTGGTACATTTAGCTTCCCTCTTTTGAAATTGTCCTTTAGACTCCTCTTAATGAGTATAGAAGACTGAGATATGTAGAGAAAAAGCTTTACATCTCTAAAATTTTTATAGTAAATATAATTTTGGACATTGCCCATATCATTCATTTTCATGAAGAACTTTTGTCATTAAGGTTGACATTTAAAAAATTCTAGACACACCCAGTATCAGAGGTGAGGAAGAACTAACATTTGTCCCAACACTAGGAGTAACTGGGACCAGTGGGACCAGGCACACAAAAACTCTACCAGCCCAGTGACTCGGGTTCCTTCTGGTCTGTCTGGGCTCTGGTCCAGAGTAGACCTTGGATGTAAGCTCTGTAGTCAGTCCCACAACACCTAGAGGAAGTTCCACTACCAAGTGACCTAACAAGCCCAGGATCACAGGATCCCAGAATCACAGGATCACAACCACAACCTGACTCTGAGGAGTTCTGACACAACCAGGATCACAGGAAGGACAGGCTCCAGTCAGATTTAGCAAGGGCAGGTAACTCTAGAGATATCCAGATGGTAGGGGGCAAGCATAAGAAAATAAACAGCACAAACCAAGGTCACTTGGCATCATCAGAATCTACTTCTCCCACCATAGCAAGTCCTG
>JADRCD010105403.1:0-10968 GCA_019843815.1 Montemys delectorum | reverse complement strand
CAAACCAAACCAAACCAAACCAAACCAAACCAAACCAAACCAAACCACCCAATCGACAAACCAACCAAAAGCATCACTAATTTCTAAAAACATCTGCACTGGGGCAGAGAGATTTTAAGGTTTTCTTCTTACTTCCTTGTACTAACAAAGTACAGGTAGTTAGCTAATCCTGACACATATATAATGTCCTTTACTGGTCAGTCTTCTCTAACCTTTTCCAGAAGATTCTGTACCTCCCATTTCCTATATTGTAGATAGACCGAAGTCAGGTATCTTTCTTACTAGATTGCTCAACACTCAAATGTAGTTTACCTTCTGTACTTCTCCCGTAACTAGGTAACACCGTCCCAGCATAAAGCGACAGGATCCAACATTGACTTGACACCAGGGATGCAGTAGTTGGATATAATCCTAAAAGGCATAAAAGAGCACTCTGATTAGAAAATAAGCATTACATAAGAACAGTAATTTCTAAGTTCTTCAGAGGGAGAAGAGAGTGATCAGTACAAGGCTTTATTTCCGAAATACTCAGAAAAATGAATCTAGTTAGTACATTTTTATATCTATGGACCATAAGAAAGCTGGGGTAGTGGTACATGCCTATAATCACAACTAATTCAAGTCTGGGATGGGAGGATCACCTATGGTCAAGAGTACAAAGCCAGCCTGAGCAACGAAGCAAGTAAAAGAGTCCAGAAACAGAGCAATACACATACTTCACATCTATGCAATTTCCCATTGTGGTGTTCCCACATTCAAGATTTTCCCATATAAAGGAGTTATATGTAAATGTTTATTTTATTTTAAAGAAAATCTACTGAGAATTTAAGTTTTCTTTTTGAATCTGAAGACAAGTTTACTAGAGACTAAAAGGGCAGTCAGCTGCTTAGAGGAGGAAGCTGGAAAAACACAGAGAGAAAGCCATGCTTGAGTGAAGCTGGCATGGAGGCCAGCTACACAACAAGGGAAGCTTTGAAGAAAGCGTGGTAATACCCACTCCCAAACATCAGAGAAGACATGCCTTGAAAAGAGTTGGAAATTAGGGGCTAGCAAGACAGCTCATCGGGTAAGAGCACTGACTGTTCTTCCAAAGGTCCTGAGTTTGGATCCTAGCAACCACATGGTGGCTCACAACCACCGTAATGAGATCTGACGCCCTCTTCTGGTGCGTCTGAAGACAGCTACAGTGGATTACACTGGAGCGAGCGGGGCTGGCAGAGGTCCTTAGTTCAATTCACAGCAGCCACACACATGATGGCTGATGGCCATCTGTACAGCTACAGTGTAGTCATACACATAAAAAGATTTAGAAATTTAAAAAAAGATGTTTTGACTAGTTCTGAGAAGTGGGGCTTAGGTTGCATGGCTGTGGTTTTGTGAGCTGTTAAGGAGAGACGCTTGGCAGTTTAGAGCACTTGTTATTGTAGAGAACCTGTGTTCAGTTCGAAGCATCCAGTACCAGGGGATTCAATACCTTATTCTGATCTCCATGGGCATCAGACAAACACATGGTACAAGAGATATACATGCAGGGATGTAGAGGGTATAGAAGGCCTGTGCATTCAGATAAGCACCAGAGAAGCCAGGAAAGTTACACAAAGCTTATCTTTACAATTGAATGAGTTGCTTAGCTATTCTTCCAGAAATGCTGGCAATGGATATAGTTTTATAACTGGTGATCCTTTTCTGTCTGATGAGCCAGGCTTACCTTGTATCTCCCAGAACTTACATTTTACTTAACTCAAGTCCTTTCCCCTTAAAACGTTGAATATTACTTTTAAGCCACAAAAATCCTTGTAAGAGATGTCAATTCGTATGTTTACAAGAGTCTAAGTGATTTCTACGTTATTTTAGGTTGGGCCAAATCCTGACTCCCAGAGGGATTATGTTTGCCTCAGTCATTTTCTCTAGAGTCTAGGGATATAGCTCAGTGGCACAGCTTCTCTTTTCTGTTTGCTTTTTTGAGACAAGGTCTCACTTAGGAGCTCTGTCAAGCCTGTAACTTTCTATATAGACCAGGCTGGTCTCAGATTCACAGAGATCCACCTGCCTCTGCCTACTGAAGTAGAGCTCTTTTGTTTTAAACAAACAAACAAGCAAACAAACAAACCCACCAGAGTTAAATAATTAGGACTATGGGGGGGAGAAGAAAGAGAGAAAGAGAAAGAGAGAGAGGGAGAGAGAGGAAGAGAGAGAGGGAGGGAGGGAGGGGAGGAGGAAGAAGAGAGAAGAGAATGAATATTCTATTGGGGTATGTCTTGGTATAATCAAGTTTAATTTTTTATAGTTCTTGCTATCAGTCCAATTAAAATAGTTAACAGTAATATAGATAAATAATCTATCAATGGCCTTCTTTATAAGAATGGTAAGAAATGTTCAACAAAACTCACCTGCAATTGTACATACTGGCAATTTCCCATCAAACATTCTAGAAAGAGACAACCAGGATTGCTAGGCCATCTAGTTACTATATTAAGGAATTTTTCTTTTTCCCTGTCTTTGAGTGAAACTAAAAAAAAATCCGTATTAATGGGTATCAGACTTAGAAGAGACACAGAAACAATTTAATTAAAAACAAGTAAGAGTGGGCTGGAGAGTTGGCTCAGAGGTTAGGAACACTTGCTGCTCTTCCAGAGGACCTGGGTTCAATTTCCGGCACCCACAGTCAGATGACCCACAATCATCTTTAACTCCAGTTCCAGAGGACCCAATGCCCTCTCTGGCATTCATGGGCACTGAATTGTGTGTGCAAACACATACACATCCAGAATACACATATACATAAAATAAAAATAAAATAAAGCTAAAAATATTAAACAAACAAACCAAAAATAAACCAAGCAACCAAGAAAAGCCCTGGGGCTTAGTCTACATTGCGCTAGCTGTTAAAGCTTTAAGATTTGAGTCTGGGGCTGGTGAGATGGCTCAGTGGGTAAGAGCACTGACTGTTCTTCCGAAGGTCATGAATTCAAATCCCTCACAACCACCCGTAATGAGATCTGAGGCCCTCTTCTGGTGCGTCTGAAGTCAGCTACAGTGTACTTATTTATAATAATAAATAAATCTTTGGGCCAGAGCAAGCAGGGACCGAGCAAGCGGAGTTCACTGGAGCGAGCTGGGTTGAGTGGGGCCAACTAGAGTGAGAGGGGTTGACCAGAGCAAGCAGAGGTCCTAAAAAATTCAATTCCCAGCAACCACATGAAGGCTCACAACCATCTGTACAGCTACAGTGCATTCACATACATAAAATAAATAAATAAATAAATAAAATCTTAAAAAAAAAAGAAAAAAAAGAAAAAAAAGGATTTGAGTTTGATCCTAAGAACCCAGAGAAGGGAGGAGAGAAAAAAAAGAAAAAGAAAAAGAAAAAACAACCAAAACCCCAGAGCCAGGTGTGATGCTCCATGCTTTCAATCTTAGCACCTGAGAGACTGATGGATTTACATGAGTTCATGTCCAGCAGAGTCTACTGAGTGAATTCTAGGCTAGCCAGGGCTACATAGTGAGACTTTGTCTCATATAATAACAAAAAAGGGGGTATCTTAAAATAAAATAACTACTGTCCTTCTTTGTTTTTCTTATAAGTCATCTGTGTACGGTGCATCTGTGCATGTAAGTTAGCGCCACTGCCCTCAGAGGTCAGATCCTCTGAAGATGGAGTTACTGACAGTTTAGAGCTGTCACACATGGCTGCTGGGAGCTGAACTCAGGTCCTTGGATACCTGCTCTTAACCACTGAGCCATCTCTCCCCACCTCATTTTAAAAACGCTTACGTGTTCCTCATGGCTCTGAAGATAGAGCTAGCTACATGTTGTTAATATACTTGCCTAGCCTGTGTTGCCCTGAGCTTGATCTCCAGCACTGAGAAAGAAAATAAACCTCGTTACACTGCAAGAATAAAGGCTTTAAAGGACAATTTAAACAAAATTGGCACCAGGCTTTCAAGCAAAAGGATACAAAAGCTGCAACAAATAACCGGTAACCGCAGTAATCATTTCAGGCCAATTCAACACAGTTTGGCTTAGAGGGACTTTGGGTTGAGAGAAGAGATGAGATATAATATGTTTTCTTGCAACTTCTTGGAAGAATAACTCCATAATTGTCTGAGGGCTAGATACTTTAAAGAAACACAATGCATCATGGTTCTCACCAGTAGCAGAGCAATGAGAGCAGTCAGCAAACATCATACTGTACATATGCAACGAGAAAGCAATGCACATCACTCCTGGTCTCAAATAGTAGAATTTGTCCCAAGATTCCACATTGTAGCTCAAACAAATTCTCTATACAAATACTGAAGAATGAATGAGAGTTCCTTTAAAGACTATTGACTGAGATAAGAGTAAGAAAGCCACTTAGTAAAGTTAGAACCTAGTAAAATTTTAAAATTTTAATTAAAATTAATTTTGTTAAATGAATTACTGGAATATCAAAAAACAATGAACAAAACAGCAATGTAAGAAACACTAAATGCAAGATTCTGATTCTCAGGAAGGTTTCTCCTGGTGGTTTTCTCTATCTTCCCACACGTAGACCTACGACACCGTCCCCTTAGGCCTGATTTGGGACTACATCTTCCCCGATGACTTGCCACAACAACAGGTCTCAGGCCACAGGTTGCTCATGGCACAAAAGCAAAGAGCAAGGCCACTTCAATAACAAAGGTGACAAAAGAACATTTTAATACACAATAAAACCCCCAAATTAAACCCCTACTCCTTACCCAATTTATTTGCCATTAAGGCACCAGAATCAGTTAGTTCCAATACTGACAAATGTTGTAGATTAGACTCCCTATGAAAAAAGAGAAAATACTCTATGTTAAATATTATATTTCTAAACTTATTTTATATTGTTCATTTAATTAATATAGTGCATATAAGAATTCCACTGCCTAAAAGCTCTGAATTCCAAGATACAATTCATAGACCTCATGAAGCGCAAGGAAAAAAAGAAAGTGTGTGGGTGCTTCAGTCCTTCTTAGAAAGGGGAACAAAATACTCACAGCAGCAAATATGGAAACAAAGTATAGAGCAGAGACTAAAGGAAAGGCCACCTAGAGACTGTCCCACCTGGGGATCCATCCCATATACAGTCACCAAACCCTGACACTATTATGGATGCCAAGAAGTGCATGCTGAAAGGAGCCTGATACAGCTGTCTCCTGAGAGGCCCTGCCAGAGCCTGACAAATACAGAGACGGATGCTTGCAGCCAACCATTGGACTGAGCACGGGGTGGGTCCCCAATAGAGGAGTTAGAGAAAGGGCTGAAGGAGATGAAGGGGTTTGCAACCCCATAGGAAGAACAACAATATTAACCAACCAGACACCCCCAGAGCTCCCAGGGACTAAGTCACCAACCAAGGAGGACACATGGCTCCAGCTGCATATGTAGCAGAGGATGCCTTGGTCAGGCTTCAATGGGAAGAGAGGCCCTTGAATCTGTGAAGGTTAGACAGATACCCCAGTGTAGGGTATCTAGGGTGGGGAGGCGGAAGTGGGTGGGTGGGTGGAGGAACACCTTCAGAGAAGCAGGGGGAGGGGGGATAGGATGGGGGCTTCCAGGAAGGGGGGGAGGACCGAGAAAGGGGATAACATTTGAAATGTAAATAAAGAAAATATCCAAGAAAAAAAAATAGAAAAAAAGAATTCCACTGAAAGCTTAAAAGGGACAGAAAACAGGATTCGGGATTTAGACTGTTGTCTATCACATCGCTCAAGGGCTGTTCAAAGTCACTTGTGTGCCAGAGCTCACTGACTACTAATAGTACTGTCAACTTTATAGAAACTAGAACAAACCAGGAAGCAATCATTCAGGCACACAGGTGAAGGATCAGCTGGATTGAGGTTGTCTCCAAAGAGCATCCATGAGGGGTTTTCTAGAGTTATTAATTGACATGAGAAGACCCATCTTAATTGTGGCTGAGGCCATTCCCTACACAGGGAGTCCTGGACTATATAACGTGGAGAAAGGGTTCTGCGTGGAGAAAGTGTAGATGTGATCAGCTGCTTCAAGCTCCTACTGACATACGGGCCGTTATCCTTGAGCTGTGAGCTGAGACAAGCCCTTTCTTTTTTGAGATGTCTTTCTCAGGGTATTTTATCAGAGCAATAGGAAAAGGAACAGGAGCATACTATAATCACGGGATTTTTCTTTCTTCTTTGCATATAAATATAAAGTTCAGTCTACTTCTAACAACTATTTTATATATGGTTTACATAAAATAAAGTATTCCTTTTTTTTTTGGTTTTTGGAGACAGGGTATCTCTGTGTAGCCCTGGCTGTCCTGGAACTCACTCTGTAGACCAGGCTGGTTTCGAACTCAGAAATCCACCTGCCTCTGCCTCCCAAGTGCTGAAATTAAAGGCATGCGCCACCACTGCCCAGCAAAGTATTACTTTTTGATAAATTACACTCAACTGTTAAAAAATAGAAGACCTGGGGCTGGAAAGATGGCTCAGAGGGTAAGAGCACTGACTGCTCTTTCGAAAGTCCTGAGTTCAAATCCCAGCAACCACATGGTGGCTCACAACCACCCGTAATGAGATCTGCAGCCCTCTTCTGGGGTGTCTGAGGACAGCTACATATAATAAATCTTAAAAAAAAAAAAAAAAAAAAAGAAGACCTAAGCATGTCAACTTTTTAAAAAAATAAATATAATTACTTTTAAATTTTATTTTTTGTGTAAGGGTGTCTTGCCTGTACATTATGCCTGTATACCATGTCTGTACAGTGCCAGTGGAGGCAAGAACAGGAGTTATATTCAGTTTTGAGCCACCATGTGGGTGTTGGATGTTGAGCCTGTCCTCGGAAGAGTAGCTGGAGCTGAGTTATCTCTCCAGTCTCAACCTTTCTGATTCTTAAAGGCAAAAACAAACCCAACAACCTATTTTTAAATAACTTAAAAAGAAAAAACTGAAACTCACAGTGTGTCAACCGGGACATCAGTTGCCAAGCACTGACTTGCCCACTTAATGAGGTAGTAAGATAAGAGCAGGGGAGCTGTGCGATGCAGCAGGTCTTGCTGAGCTTGAAAGAGTTGACCAGCTCCTAAGATCACCTATGACGACAAAGATGGTAAGCTGTTAGGAATGGTTACTCGGGAGAGGAAAAATAAAGCAATACAGTTAAGGGAACAGTACTGTAAAGGCAATATACGTGCTACATTTTTGTGTACCAACTAGCAAGTATTTTGCTGAATAGTAATAGTCACAACAAATATAACCACTACCAACAAACCAAAACAGTGAATTGGTTTGGCTGTTTCCTTGCCATATTTAAATGTCTTTATCAACTTAGAGACACATGGGTCTGAGGTCCTGGGTTTGATCCTCAACCCTAGGGTGTCCAAGGAACAAAAAGATTTAATTGTGGGGAAAAAAAGTAATGTTTTACACAGTACATTCATGGTCTATAATGCCACCAGGATTCTGACAGCAACAGAATCTGGTGGTATGAGAAAGAAAAGATGGAAAAAGCAGCATAAAAAGGAGCAGAAAGGATCATAGCAGCACACTCTGCACACTCAAAACTGTGTTTAGGGCAGTCCTATCCCCTACACTTAGGGTTCTGCTATTATGTCTAGAGAGATAGTAGAAGCTGACCTGCGAAAACTCTACAGTACTAAATAAGCAGAGGTTAGTAACAATAATCTGCTTCACAGACAGTCCAAGTGCATTCTGTTATGTTTATTTCTACTTATATGATTAATTTTGTTAGCTTGAGATTTAGAATCATTGAAATATATCTCTGGGTTTATAAAAAGTTAAACTAAAGAAAATAAAAGCAAGATTTAACTGAAGAGGGGTGGTCCATCTTGACTGTAGCTGGACCATCCCATGGGCTGGGTTGAGCACTGAATAAGAGGAACAAAATGGTAACTAGCAGCCCTCTTTTAGAAAACCCCATACTCATACCCTTGGGTATTTTTCTTTCTAAGCATCTCTCTTTATCTACTGCCCATGTTTATAATCTGTATTTAAAATGCTTTTTCTTAAATCCCAACTGCATACACAATGCTAGCCGAGAGCCAGCATTTTCCTCTGCTTCCTGACTGTGGGGGTAATGTGACTAGTCACCTCACACTCCTCAGGTCACAACAGTCTAGACCGCCACAGCAAGTCAGGACAAAGCCTTCCTTCTGTAGCTGCTTCTGTCAGGATGAGACAAGCTGCTCTTGTCACATGGATGAGAAAAGGCACTGCCACTCTTCTCAGCTGCTAGCTGCAGAGCCCTGCTTAGGCTAAGCGAAGGGACAAAGCAGTGAATACAGACAAGTTTCTAGACTATCTAGTTTGGGAGTTTGATATTTCCCTCAAACAGTACTTACTGCATCTCCCAGCCTTGTTAACAGCTGCTGTAAGATCAAGAGGTCTCGGCAGATCAGGAAGCGCGTGCTGGCAATTTTATACACAGCTCTGCACACAGTATAGCCTGCTGTGCTACTACCATAGAGCTGGGAAAGGTTCATTCGAACGTTCAAAGGCTGAGCTGGAACAGGAAAAATGGAGTTAAAGGCTGGCAAGATGGCACAGTGGGTAAAGGAACCTGCTGCCAACTCTGATAAACTGAATTAATTCAGTAGTAGAGAAATGCTGAGCCCCTACACGTTGTCTTCTGATCTCTATCTATACACATTGACAGGGATTTTTTTTTTTGAGACAGGGATTTTTCTATGTGTCTGGCCTGGAACTTACTCTGTAGTCTAGGCTGGCCCGGAACTAGATCTGCCTGCCTCTGCCTGAGTGCTGAGATTAAAGGTGTGACCACCATGCCTGGCTTTATTATTTCTTTTGTTGTTGTTGTTGTTGTTTTTCAAGACAGGGTTTCTCTGTATAGCCCTGGCCTGGAACTCACTCTGTAGACCAGGCTGGCCTCAAACTCAGAAATCCACCTGCTCCTGCTTCCCAAATGTTAGGATTAAAGGCATGTGCCACCACTGCCTGGCTATTATTTCTAACTATGTGTATATGTCTATCTGTATGTGGGTATGTGCCCATGAATGCAGGTGGCACAGACCAGAGATTTCAGATTCCTCTGGAGCTGGCTGTGAGTGGCTGATGTGGGTGTTGGGTGGTAGACTCAGTTCCTCTGGAAGAACAGTACATTCTCTTTTTTGTTGTTGTTGTTGTTTTTTTTCGAGACAGGGTTTCTCTGTGAAGCCCTGACTGTCTTGGAACTCACTCTGTAGACCAGGCTGGCCTCGAACTCAGAAATCCACCTGCCTCTGCCTCTCAAGTGCTGGGATTAAAGGCATGTGCCACCACCGCCTGGCCAGTACATTCTCTTAACCTCTGAGCCCGCAACATTGTTTTCTATAAAGCACAATTGTTGTTTCATTGTTTACCTGGATCGAATCCTTTTTCCATTTCCACTTCTGTTTCATAATCCATTTCCCGTATAAGAAGTCCAATGGCATGGACAGGGTTTCTGATCTCTTGCAGTTTACTACAAATGTCTTCCATCACATTTTCTCTACATGACAATTAGAACATTCCTGTTACTACTGACATTTAAGACAGGCTCTGTGTATGCTGCTCACAGTAAAGTAGTGGAGATGATCATTCTGGCACAAGATACTCAGAGTCCACATAAAATCACTCTCAACTTTTTAGGAATGACCCACAAAATGAATTCTGAAGAAAATACTTTTTTTTTTTTTGTTCAATTAAGGGATTACAGAAGTATAACACTTTATGAATTTGATTTTAGAGCTAAATATGTTAATATTCTGTAACATCTGAAACAGGGGCTGCAGATGTAGTTGAGGAGTAGAACACTTGCCTAGAATGTACAAGGCCATGTTCTTCCACAGGATTGTGTGTATATGCATGCACGTACATGCACCCACGCACGCGCACACACACACACACACACACACACACACACACACACACACACACACCTATTTAGAATCAAGGAAAATTAACATTAAACTATGAGTTTTTATATACTTGACCATATATTAAAAATCTGTGATAACAACACTGCTGAATTCCATTAGGAAATGTACTTTACCCTAAATTCTCCTTACACATCAATAGTGATCAAATCTTCCAAAATGTGTTCTGCAGCCTTCTCTGGAGATTGTAAGTTGTAACAACTGGTTTCCATCAAAACTGCCATATCCATGGTAACTGACTCTCCAATCATCCGGAGGCATTTTATAAGACATAAGACATCCCTTGCCACATCTGCATCTGTAAGAGAGGGAATGTTACACTGATGTCTGAGCCATGAAGGACTATTGATTAATATACATTAAAAGAGGCATCAGTAATTACATAGAAGGGATCCTTTTTCTATTGCATAGGTACTTAAGACTCGCCAGCTTAAAAAAATATATATCTTTAGTGAGTAAGGTAAACTCTTCAAGACAGGTCACAGTCATAATTGATAATGTTTAATTGAAATAAAACATAAGGTTCATATTGGAAGGGGGTCAACTATAGATAGAACAATTATTACCATCTGATATGGTCGTCTCATCTTCTGTCAAAAGGTGCTCATCAGGCAGGAGATATAAATGATCTACTAAGGAAGATGGTACCAGGAAAGACAGGTACCCCTGCAAGTACAAACCTTTCAGTTATTTTCTTTTAAATAATAATAATAAAAAAAAACCCCATGTAACTTATATTCCATAATGTATCATACAGACAACAAACTGTGCTATATATGATATGTATACACAATTTTACACGTCACTTTTTAATACTTTGGAAGGGGCTAGGGAATGTAGCTCAGTGGTAGAGGGCTTACCTAATACATGTAGGCCTTAGGTTTGATTCTCAGCAAAGACAGAGAAAGAAAAAACAATAGTGTGAGCTAAGTCTTCCATTTTTTACTCAGCTGTGTTCAGCTGAGTAGTGGTGGTGGTGGTGGTGATGGTGGGTGCGCGCGCGTGTGAGTGTGTGAGTGTGTGAGTGTGTGTGTGTGTGTGTGTGTGTGTGTGTGTGTGTGTGT
>JADRCD010105398.1:0-12137 GCA_019843815.1 Montemys delectorum | reverse complement strand
TCCTTGCTGCCCTGCAACTCCCCTTCCACTCCTGAGGCCTGTGCCTCCCAGCTGGTCCCGCCTTAGGAAGTCACCAGAGAGAAAATGGCAGATTTCACCTGAGTCCTTGGGCTGAAGCCCGCCCTAGAGGGAAGCCCTTCCCTAGCAGGGAGGGGGCAGAGATGGTTGCTGATCCAGCTCTGTTACTTGGAATCTGAGAGGTTCCTGTCCCTGCAGTCCTGCGACTCCCCTGCACTTCCTGAGGCCTATGCCTTCCGGCTGGTCCTGCCTTAACAAGACCCCAGAGAGAAAATTGAGAAACACTTTTAATATTTGGAAGATCACCAGCATGAAAAATGTAACATTGGATTTAAACATTTTTTAACCATTGTAGTTAACTATTCACACTAAGAGAAATATCTCTTAGTGTATATATATCAAAAAGCAACAAAATAATTTTTCTAAGCAGACAGCTACACTTTCAAGTTAACTGAAGTAATGTTTATAACAGCCTGATAAGAACATCAACCAAAGTGTCTATCAAGGGATGAAGTGATCAAGTAAATGTACACAATGGAATTGTATTCAGCCTTTTAAATGAAAGAAAAATCATGGAGAAATGGAAGTAGGAACGGTGTAGGTTAAAGGTTGGGCAGAAGTTCTCTAAGCTTCCAGCTGCTGGCTTGGAAAACAGTTATGGCTAAACATCATCCAGATTTGATTTTCTGCCGCAAGCAGGCTGGTGTTGCTATTGGAAGACTGTGTGAAAAATGTGATGGCAAATGTGTGATCTGTGATTCCTATGTGTGTCCCTGCACCCTGGTTCGCATATGTGATGGGTGTAACTATGGATCTTACCAGAGCCGGTGTGTGATCTGTGGAGGTCCTGGAGTCTCTGATGCCTACTATTGTAAAGAGTGCACCATTTAGGAGAAGGATAGAGACAGTTGCCCAGAGATTGTCAATTTGGGGAGCTCTAAGACAGACCTGTTCTATGAATGCAAAAAATACGGCTTCAAGAAGAGGTGGGTGGCTCCTTCCTCCCCCATCAAGCTGCTGCAGCTGCCAGAATAGACACCTACTACCACCAGCAGAAAGCATCCGCAGAAAGGGATGGAGCTGAGTGTCACCAGAGCAGCCTGCTAATGCAGTGTCCTGCCTCTGCCACTAGCAAGCACCCATAGAGCATTCTAGCAGACTGGAGGAGATGTTGCTCACTCAGTCCCTAGTTCCCTTTTTTGTTTTTAGTTGGAAAAGCAAGGCTCTGTTCTCCATATTGATCCTTTCGACTCAAAAGCTTCAAAACAAGTCGGTGTGTGTCCTTGATGATGAAACTGTCACAGCAGAAGTGTGGTCTTGCAGCAGCTATGATGGGGTTGTCCTGTGACTCTCCAGTGTGGCCAGGTGTGACCAGAACAGTAATGTGACCTGACAATTTGCAGGTGGTGCTGGGTTCATGTTATTTTTCTTGTAAATTGTAAGTTTCAGTTATGCTAATAAAGTTGGCTAGCTTTCGTATTAAAAAAATAAACAAAATGAAAGAAAAGAATCTTCGACTTGTGATAACACCATGGAAGGATTTGGAGAACCTTGGGCTAGTTGAAATAAACCAGGAAAGAAAGATACATGTTGTGTGTTCTAAAGCATGTGTGGAAGGTAGCAAAAAGGACCTGAACAGCAGAGATTGCATTTTTATATTTCTGTGGTTGAGAGTCCAGAAAATGAGATGATAGACAATGCTTATCAACACTCTCACAGGAAGCATGGATTAGATCTTCAGATGAACTGCCATTGTGGTCACTGCAACTAATAATGGAATAAGGAATGTTGCAGTTGTCTGTTACTATAATTTCAACAGTCAGTTTCTGATGTTCTTATCACACACACAAACACACATACACAACATTAAATGTTTGAGATGATGAACATTTACCTTTATTTATTCATTCAATATTGTATGCAAAATTATATCATCACTTTGTACAATAAGTACATATTATAATTCTCACATATATAATTACAATATTTTAGCCTGACAAACAAATGAACACATATAGGAAAATGGTGCTAAGAAGCTTCAGGTAGTGAAACTCCCACTTTCTCTCTCTTGCTAAAAGTCACCTTAACCAGAAAAGAAATTTGCATTCCTTCCTCCCTCACAGTGCTAACAAGTGATGGCTTTCATCTTGCCTCACAGCCTGCATTCATCATCCTACACAAACACACAGCCCAGGTATTGTGTGTGGCTTTACAGTGCAGCTGCAATACACTGTGTCAACACCACCTCCACCCCTCCCCTCCCAGGTCTCCTCCAAGAAAGACGTTTGGGAGTCATTCTCCTCCCTCTCTTCAGAAACTTCCATTTCTAATATGATGCTAAAATAATGAAGAGATGCTTCTCATGGAAGAACAAAGCCCATGATTGCAAGGAAGATTCAAGAATCCTAATGATCATGAATCTTACCCTGAGTATTGATTGAATAAATAACCCCAGGTGCTCAAAGGCTTCCTTGCCATTTATGCCTCCTCAGAGGCTTCAAGGAAAGATGGTGATTTCTGTATCGATCAGTTAAACCACTAGTTCCCAGGTCTCGCTTCACATTTCAGTCTACCAGGGGACTTAAAAAGTGCTTGGCTCCCACCCTTAGCCATGCTGATGGAATTGGCACAGGTCCACACCATATATTAGGAATTTAAATTTTTCTCTATATGCAACAAAGTTTGGGAATTCCTGACATAAATACTCGAAGTTGTGTCTCTTTGTTTAATATTTCTTTAATCATTCCAGATAGGGTGTGTGTGTGTGTGTGTGTGTGTGTGTGTGTGTGTGTGTGATTTGGTTTTTTGGTAGATGTGCAGCTTTCTTTGATTTTAATTAGTCTTATTCCAACTTTCCATTCACTTGCACTTATTTTTGTTATAAATTTTAATGATTATCCTACTGACAACAAAAACATAACTAGACATATTCTTAAGCTAAATATCCACCCCTAGACATTTTTATAAGACAGAATTACTCCTTTATGACCTGTGAAGAGCAATTTTCATTTCAGCGTTACTCCCTTCCTTGAGCATGTAGATTTTGTGGACCACTTCTGGGATATGAACTCTGTAATGAAGCCCTTTTGTGTGAGTATTCTCAGAGTCTTTGGCAGGAGGACTATGCAGATATCCTGCGCTAACCTCAGCGCGCTACCTGTGCTTCCATTCCTTTATTAACCTTTGCTTTACTTTTGCTTTACATCAGGACTGCTACTGAAAAGTGAGGTTAGGAATGAGGTGGTATGCTCATACAATACAAGGACTTTGTGCTGATTTTTTTTGTACAAATTTGGGATTTGGGGTAAAAAGTTATTTGAGAACTTGTTATAATAATGCATCCTTTCTTTCCAAACTAGAAAGCTAGGACCCAAGTATATAAATGAGCACAGTCACCAAGGCACTCAGCAAATTTTGGAGGACTGATGATGAGGAGTTGCTCCAATAGCCTTGTTCTGGAATAAATACTAGCCATTGTTTTTCTTGCACTGCTCTGAACAGCAATACAGGAAAGTACTTAGGGCTGTGGGCATTGTAACCATAGTTTTTGACACTCCTATCCCCCTACCAAAAACTCAGCCAACTAAACATAGCCTTGAGCAAAATACTCATTCACAGATATCTTTACAAAACTCAATTGCTCCCTCTTGAGCTGTGGAGACCAATTTTAATTTTATTTTCAGTGTTATGCCCCTCTAGGAGGATGTAGATTTTCATTGACTGGCTATTGTTTGCTATTCTCCATTTCATCTATCTCTGTTTTAAACTATATTTCCATCCATCTGCTACTTTTGGATATAGATTACTTTTATTTTTCTGTCTTCTAGCTATAAAAAATTAGATTATTGATTTTGTGATATAGTCTCTCTTTTTACATATGTATTTCAACCCACAGGTATAATTACTTTCATGTCTATATTTTTTCCATGCTGTTTTCACTTTTATTTTTATGATTTTACTTGTGAGTTCTTTTTTGACCCATTGATTGCTTAAGGTGTTTGATGATGGTCATCTTTAATTTGTGCATGGAACATGAAGTCATAGCTGGATGCTCCGTTTTGAGGTGGTGCCTAGAAGGAGGAAGTAAGTCCTTGGGACATGCCTTGAAGAGCGATGTCTTATTCCTGGACCCTTCTTTATTTCCTGTCTGCCATGATGTTAGAAGCTTCTTTGTGCCATACCATCCTGTCAGGATGTTTCTGCCTTTCAATAGGATTAGATGCGATGGATCCAGCCAGCTGTGGGCTGGAATTTCTTAGTGAGTTATGCTGTTGGGTCTCAGAAGACTAGAGTGCTGATCAGAGTGCACAGGAGTGCAGACAGAAATGACTGTGCTCATGAGATTTCAGATTGGAATGAAGACTCTATCAGGAATTTGCGATTCATGTTACATTATTGCCGTTGACTTTTGCCCATACTTTGAAACTTCTTAGGAGACTGAATTTAAACATGAAAAACTAATTAATTAATCTGGTGAATAAAAGTTTATAGCAGCATAACCTCAGGCTGTTGTAGCTGCATGTAGGAAAATTCACAGTGAAATTGAAAGCAAAATACATAGTGAGATGATTTATAAAACTTATAGTTTGGCCAGAATAAGAAAAATTTTGGGGTCAAGGAATGTGTGTCTTTGCATGTAAACAATAGGTATTAGTTGGACACTAGTCATTAAAGATTCAAGGATGTAAAAGTGTAACCTTATTTGAAAGGTTTTGCTTTGAGAAAAGCACTTCAAGTTGCTCGCCCAAACAAGGCCCCTAGGGAAATATTTCCCCAAGTTTATCTAACCATGTTCACAGAGGTCATTGCGACCATGATCCAAGGGGTCTCCCCTAATGCTGGTTTTGAAGACATACAGAATACAAAAGTTATAGAAAACTGGAAAATTTTTTTTAAAGGCATGGAAAGTCAATCACTGTGTGGCCAGGTGAGATTCCCAGGACCCAGTCCTCAAGAGAGCAAGGTCTGAAGCTATGATATTCCATCTGATGATGCAATGTGGACTCCATGTAGAAAGATTGCTAAGAAAAGCTGTAAGCACTCAGCAGAATAAATTCAAGAAGGAGGCCACAGGGATGAGGTTATACTTTTTGGTGCTCACACTGTATCATCCTATACCCAGAATTTCATGGAGATCCAAGATTAGATGTTTGACCCAGTGGCGTTTTATATTGCTTTGGTCCTATCCCTCTTTCATGCCTCTGCTCCTTGCTTTTGGATTGCTGATTTTTTTTTCTGTTCTTATCTTTTCAGTGTGTTTGGAAGCATGTAAGTGGATCTTGAATTTTACAGAACTTGAGAGCTAAGAATTTCTTTGAGTTTTAGAGAAGAATGGACTTTTAAGCAATGCTGGAACTGCTGAGACTGGAAGAAGTCAGAGATGGACTTAATGGATTTTGCACCATGAGGTGGACATGAGTCTTGAGGGGGACTAGTCAGAGTGTTTTTTCTTTCTTTCCTGCCTTTCTTTCATTTTTCCCCTTCAGTCCCCTCTCCTGTCTCAGCTACTGTGAGGTAAACAGACTCTTGTGCCACATATGTCTGTTGCCAGGATTTTCTGCCCTGACTCAGGTCAAAAGTGATGGAGCCACCTAACCATGGACTGAAATCTCTTAAATCTTCCTTCCTTTAAGTTGCTTTGTTAATCCATTTCTATTTTTTAACCAGGACAGAACGTTGATTAACACAAGTGTATCAATTTGGTCACTCATTTAGATTTCTTTCATATGTGTGTATACTTTAAGAAGCCTCTACAGTAGTAGGCTTTGAGAAAGGCAGAGATTCTCCCAGCCATGTTGGTCTTAATGGCAGCAGTAGTAGACAGGATATTTCCCTAAAAATTGTGTATCAAATCCAGAGCCAGTGTGTCTTAGGCAAGGACTAGCTAGACCACTGAGCTACATCCTAAGACAGGTGAGGGTTTTGTAAAGGTGGATAGAACAAAGTCTTTCTCTGTGGTCAGTCAGGCCTGGCATATACTATTACCCCAAAGTTTAAGTGATCCTCCTTTTTTATTAGATTTTTTTAAATTTACATTTCAAATGTTATCCCCTTTCCTAGTTTCCCCTCCCCAAACCCCCTATTTCCTCCCCCCTCCCCCTGCTCACCAACCCACCCACTTCATGGCCCTGGCATTCCCCTACACTGGGGCATAGAACCTTCACAGGACCAAGGGCCTCTCCTCCCATTGGTGACGGACTAGGCCATCCTCTGCTATACATATGCAGCTGGAACCATGAGTCCCACCATGTGTACCCTTTGGTGGTTTAGTCCCTGGGAGCTCTGGGATATCTGGTTGGCTGATATTGTTGTTCTTCCTATGGGGTTGTAAACCCCTTTAGCTTCTTCAGTCCTTTCTCTAGCTCCTCCATTGGGGACCCTGCGCTCAGTCCGATGGTTGGCTGAGAGCATCTACCTCTGTATTTGTCAGGCTTCAGCAATCCTCCTATCTACCATAACCTTTCGGATGAGTAGTTTTCTAGAACATACTCTAATCTGGCTTTTAATAGAATTATTTTAGGATAGTTGTGTTTGAAGTCATTATTAATGTGGAAAGACTTATTTCTGTCATTTGTTGCCTCTGTTTCTCATGCTATTCATTTTCCATAATCATTCCAATTTTTCCTTTTGTGATTCTTCCCTTTTATACCATTTTGTTGCCTTCCACATTTTCTATTCTCTGTGTATGTTAATTATTGTTTCTTCTTATTATATGAATATTCATATTCATACTATTATTAAATTATGGGAATTGAAATTAGGTCGGAAGTTCAATGTACAGGCTTGAGAGAGGTTAGTCCGGGATAAAACATTGTAATACTTCATGCCCAGATTATATTAAAGGTATGGAACTTGATAGGGAAGAACGGAAAATGCAGCACTAACCCCTGAGAGCATGAAATCATAACCTCTCTATTGATGAATGATTTTATATCTACTCATTACAAGTGCTATTTGGGTATTGGCACAGCTTCTTATTGCTAAAGGCAATAAGGTAAAAAAAAAAAAACAGGTTTCCTATGTTTTCTAAGTAATAAAGCCAGATAAATCCTGTTATTTTGTTATTTATTTTAGCTGTAAGGTTCTCTTTTAACCTCTCCTCTTGATTATATCAATTCATTACTTACTCATTAGATCCAAAAGATTAAATTTCTTTACAACTTAAAATAATGACCTTCATTTTCTCCTGAAGAGGAGCTATCTTTAGAAAAAGTAATAAATACTTCATGTGTTTCTTGATTCTGCAGATAGGCTCAATAAGGTCAAATATTTTGTTAATGAACTCAAAGGCATGCATTTAAAACACATAATTGGCATATGTCAGCTATGTGTCATTTTGCTTGCCTTGATCAACTTTCTCTCAAAAGTGGGGTGGGGTGGTGGATGACTTTTATGTAGAAGGAAGACTATATTCACATTTTTTGAGAGAAGTCTGAAACTCTTAGTTTATATCTGAAAAAATAGTATACCCTGACCCTTAAAACTGAGCAATTTCTGGTGGGCAGATGGATCATGAATAATGGTACATATGTACAATGAAAAATTTAAAAGTATGTTATAAGCTAATGGAATATAGTTTACATGTTTCCTCACCTGTACCTGTCTAATTCTCATTATTTTCTCTACGTAGTCACTTTAATCCTCAGTTCTATAGTTGCTTGCCATCTGCAAAGCAGATCTTTCACCAATTCTTGATATCTCTGAATCTGAGAATTTGAAAGTATGTACTTTGAACTCTCCATTGGATGTGGCAGAATTAAGCAGATTTGAGGTATTTCTCACCAGTGGCTCACAAGTATTTCTCAGGATAATTGTAAGACACCTTGAACAATGTGGCTGATAATGCCTCTGTGGGTTAAGCTCACAGAGGAAATGTGGTCTTCTTGGACTATTTTCTCTGCTCTGATTTCTACTTCTACCTGACCCAGAGAAGGTGGAAAACAAATTCAACTAAATTATAAATTTCATTTCCTAATTGCCTCACCATGGCAACACTATCATTGCCCAGACATACACTGTATGTAGTTCTTTTGGAGAACCTAAGTGTTTGTTAAAGGAGCCCAAATCCCAAGTCATCTATGGGATTTTAAAACACTTTACTCACGTTATTTATTTTCAGGGTTAGAAGGAGGCTCAGGCTTGGCTTCAACTCCCACTTTAGCAGGACAATGACTAAATACTAATAGCTGTTCTCAGCATTGTGCCACTGATGGTCTCAGAGGATTCTGTGAACCTTAGTAAATGGAATGTAGTGTTTGATGCATATGCATGCTTTTGCTGTACCACCCACTAGAGCTTCAGAAAACTGTTCTGATTCCATTGTGCCTTTGAGAGCTAGCCCTTTATATGATCACTTAGATTTTTCTGTTCCTTCTCTTTAAATGCCATTGAAATGCTGTGAGAGCAAATGGATTAAATTAGAATTGTAACTAGGATTAAAACCCACAACCTACTTGCTGCTATATCATACTGGTAACTGACAGACCACACTCCAACTGTCCCTACCCACAAAACCAATGACGTTAAATGGTACAAGAGTATTCACTGGAACAAAGGTGCAGCCCCACGTTTAAGAATGGCTGGAGAAAATTGCCATTGCTATTTAAGGGATTGTTTTGACATTGACTGCAAACCAAATTATGAGTCAGATGCTGTGCTCTATACTTTCATAAACGAAACTCAATTTCCACAACCACTTTGTGAGGTAAATATTGATATCTTAATTCAGTAAGCTCGGAGGAGTGAAGTGACTTGCCAAATATGCTAGGAAAATGTCAGAAGTGAAAATGACTCTTCCTATTGTTGTTCTTGCCTAGGGTCTTATGAGAATATTGAACGTGTCCCAAAGAGTGGTTTGGGCCTGATTCTCCTTTTTGAACTTGAAAAGTATTTCACTTCCCAAGAGTTGAGGAGAGGTTCTAGGGTGCCACAGTGGCTTCAGAGAGTGTAAGTACCATTGTTCCAGAGGCCACTGCTCTGTTTCCTGGAGCAGTTTGAAGTCTGCCTGTATGTTCTCTAAATAACACTGGCATTAGCCTACACTGAAGCCACCTCCTCAGGATTCTGAAGTGCTGTGCAAACAGCCAGGAGAGAGCATTGTCTAAAGCCATATGAAAAGACTGGGATTTGTCTGGTGAACAAAAATTTTGCAATCATAACACCTTTTTACTCCCACAGCAAGCAGAACTTTTTCTTTGTGAAGTAAGCAAGCAAACATTTCATTTTGGGAATAATGACGCTCTTTAAAGAGACAGTAACAGCAGTTTAGCTCTTGATTTCTTGTGCATTTAATGCCATCAGAGGAAAAGAAGCAGGCTTTCAGATGTACAGTCTTCAAAGCACTGAATTTCTTGTTACTTAAGTGGATACACGTGGGCTGTATTGACAAGCTAACAGGCACAGCATTTTGAAGTAAGGTCTATTTTATCCCCAAGATTAGAATTACCTTAGTGTTATAGAAAATGTAGATATTTAGATTTTTACCATAAAGCTACATTCAGAGCCTCTTGAGTGGGAGGAGGCATAGAGCTTACGCATATGCCTTTTAGATGCACTTTGTAGATTTTTAGATCCATTAGTCTGAAAATAACTGCAGTTGCAGGACCACCTCCATAAAAAGATAAGTTAGAATATTTTTGTTATAATGGCATTTGGTTAAAAAGAATCCATTAACTACTTACATTCTGAGAGGGAGAGCCAAACTAAGTAGCTTTTCTGTAGTGAATTTGTACGTGAAAGATAGTTGGAAAATTCTTGTGGAGAGGAAACTTAGGCTTTTCAGGAGCAAGAAGGGAAAGTAGACATAGTCAGTGACACTCTAGAGGTCATATGTATAAGTGTGCGGGGTTGTCACATTTTAATACTATGTAGCTCAGGCCTAAAATTCAGAATCCCTTTGACTTAGCCTGCTATGTGCTAAGATTAAATGTGGGATCAAGTGTTATAGGACACTGTCCTCAGATCATAACAGCCACTACTATCTTCATCAGAGCAGCTGTGACTACTAGCAAGATAGCCTTGAGATTTGGCCTGTTGACATTTGCTCAGGAAAAAAGGATGGGAGGGTAAGCAGATCTATATCTGAGAGCTAAGTAAGCTAGTTCCTTGAAGTGACCCCCTGTCAGCTGTAGAACTCTGCCCAGTCTAAATTATACATGGGTTCATAGTCTAGAGATGCTAGAATACATAGAGGGGAGAAGGTTAATTGAAGGAGGGCAATGTGGCTACTCAGCTATTGCCATGGAAATCACAGTCCATGCTGACTTGAGACTTTGTTTGTGCTGCTATTTTGTGGTCTCCCATACCCCACCCCGCAAGAAACCTCTTACCTATGCTGTCTAAATAAGCCAGATGAACCAATTGGTTCACAAGATCAGATTTGGGTGGACTTGTACCATGTATTTCCTGTCAGGGATGGATCATCCAGGGTAAGTAGATGTTGGTTTACATCTCTCCAGGTAAAGTTCATATAATACACCATCACACCCCTGCAACTAGGCTGACATAATTGGTTGAGGCAGGCAGGCGCAAATCCACTCAGAGTTTCCAAGAGGAATTTACCAGTGCAATAGGTAGAACACATTACCTAAAATATGGGAGTAAAGCATTTGAGAGGTTAGGTCAGTAATTAACATTGTATGTGAATGTGTGTGTGTGTGTGTGTGTGTGTGTGTATTTGAAAGTATATATTTATGAGATGGAGTGAAGCAATTCAACTGGAAAATTAAGGCTTAAAAAATATAGCAAAGACCTCCAGCAATGATGAAGTCTAAGGATAGCTCATTAAAAAATACAGCAGGGTCTCAAAGATACATATCTGAATATTTTTTAAAATATGCTTTTAATTGAAATAGAATTATATTGCATCCATCCTTATCCTTCAATCCCTCCTAGATACTCACTCTTGAACCTCTCCCATGCTCTACTCTTTCAAGTGATAGCTTCTTTTTCTTTGATTAATGTTGTTGCATCGATATATATGTTCATGCACGAGTACATACACAACAAACATACATATACATTTTTGTAATTTAACAAAATAAGGATTTAAACAATAATATTAATACATCATTTTTGCCTTCTTTTTACTCTAAACAATTACATATGCCCCTCGTTCTCTTTAGAATTCATGGCTTCTTTTTGTTCATTGACTTTTGTTACATGCATACATTTATTTTTTGAAAACAAAGTTAGCTTTAACTGATAGTTAGGTATGGTGTATATTTATGGCTAAATGTCTTGTTTTATTTTGAAATATTTCTTTGGGTTCTACATACTATTGATTCTTTATCAACTGCACTACTTTAAAATATTTTAACGTTGGTTCTTTGAGCACTGCTATCTGAACATGTGAATTTTCATTGGTCCCAATGGTCCTGAACCCCACAGCTGCTATTACTCATTTGATTATTGAGGATGAAAATGCCCTTTTTTTTTTTTTTTGCAGTTCAAAGTCAAATTTCTATGAGGAGTTTCTGGATAATTCTAGCTATTCTCTAGTTTTATCCTGTTTTTAGAATCTTTTCATACAAGAAAGAATGTATTTATGGAGAAATTCTCAATTTTAGTGATAGATTATTTCTCTAATTTATCTATGGAGGTGCACATGCACATATATGCATGTGCGCATGTCAGTGTGAGTGTGTGTGTGTGTGTGTGTGTGTGTGTGTGTGTTTATGCAAACAAATAATCAAGTAACCAGGAAAAGGCATCCAAGTTAAAAGCATTTATTCAGGACATTGATATTTTGCATATTTTCCTTTTATGATACTCAGTGATTTTGCCTTACCTTGGTTAAAAAAAATAGTTATAAAGTTTTAGTCTCTTCTGTTCTTGGAAAAGGGAAATTTGGATTTCTTATGATTTTGAATTTGAACTCATGGTTAACTCAGGACTTAGAGAGATTGAAGACATAGCTTTTGAAAGATTTGGCCATGCCTGGTGGTGGTGGCTCACGTCTTTAATCTCAGCACTTGGGAGGCAGAGACAGGTGGATTTCTGATTTTGAGGCCAGCCTGGTCTACAGAGTGAGTTCCAGGACAGCCAGAGCTATACAGAGAAACCCTGTCTCGAAAAACAAAACAAAACAAAACACACACACACACACACACACACACACA
>JADRCD010105397.1:6007-20095 GCA_019843815.1 Montemys delectorum | reverse complement strand
CTCTCTCTCTCTCTCTCTCTCTCTCTCTCTCTCTGTGTGTGTGTGTGTGTGTGTGTGTGTGTGTGTAACTTGGAAGCCTTTCTTGCAATGGTCTGAGCCTCTTTATTTTGTCACCTAATTTTATAGTTCATGTTGCTATTATGTGTTCTATTCATTTTGGAGGATGCTCATCATATATATGTATGGTATATAGATGAGGTTGTTTGTCTGTAGAGGCTGCAAATCCTGGTGAGAGTACTCAAAAATCAACTATTGAGCTGAATAGAATTGACTTGAAGGAAAGCAATGACATAACTAATCCCCAACTCAGCTTTATTTGGCATTTTGATGTAAGTTTGTATTTCTACTTTATTAAAGATCTGTCTGGGACATTAGGACTTTGCATAATTTCAGATAATGGAGTCACACAGCAAAGAGTCATTTTTTTTTAAACTTAGGAAGCAATTCAGGCTATACTCATACTGAGACCTAAAGAAAAGCACAAAACCTAGACCTAAGGGCCTCCAACAATTACAGGATCTGAATAACTCATCAGGGACTAGAAAAGAATCAATCAAAAATCTGTTGAAAGAGACCTTTCCTGACCACTGAGCAAAGACATCCAAGGACCAGGTGACTAGAGGTTTGGAAGGCAGCATACACAGTCTCAAAGTCCCCACCGCAAACCCCTTATCTGCTTTCCCAGAGGATCATGACTAATTAGGGTAAAGAAAGAAGTTCAAATACATTAGGAGAGTGTTGGCAGAGAAAAAGCAAACAAAAAAGAAAAAGAAGACTAGATGGTTTTGTGGCCTTTGCCAATCACAGAGGAAAGAATTGAAAGATTTGCTTCTGGTAAGCTTAAATGCACCGTGTTAACTCTTTCAATGATCCCACATCCATCCAGTTCTTACCACACACACACACAGACACACAAATCCTTCCTAAAAGCTCATGCTAGCCTAATCTTCTTAAAGCATAGCTTTCAGCGTGTTGCTCTCCTACAAGCCATGCCTGTAGGATCAAGTCAAAACAAATGAGCTGGAATTGCAAGTCTTCTATCAATTGCCCCCACCCAACCTATTCATCCAAGCCTCTCACTAATCCCCAGCATGACTGTTGGCCACCATTCTGTCACATTCATCTTCTTGGAGTCACATACCACATTCCTGTTTCCAATCCTTTACTCATTCCTCTTCTCTGTATCTAAAAATGTTTTCTTTTCTCCCTCTCAACTCCTCAAGCCCACCCCCAAACTGTTTTCTTTGAATTCTAGTCTTAAGATGCATCTTTTGGCTTAAAGGTAGAAACAGACAGTTAGGGACTGGGAAGGGACAGGAGGAGGGTGGATAGGGGCATAGGCAGAGATTTAAGAGGAAAATGGGCATGATCAGAACAGAAATCACATGGAAAGAAATTTCAGTGAAGCCCATTAACTTGCCCAATGAATTAATGCTTGTTAATAAAAAAACAAAATCATAGAGATCATTCTTTTCCTTAAAATTTGCCCACCCTAACCTCTTTCCTTGGTATCTTCACTTGCTTGAAATGCCTATATCTTGAACATTTCTGCCTGTCCCAATTGACATCTACCTGTACCTTAAATGTCTTCAAATATACGAGTTGCTTCCATAACGCTGTTCCAAGCCAAGAACAAAGAACCTTTGTATCATTATCAGTTTTATCAAAGACAGTGCTCATGATTCAATCATCTTTTTAAAGACATTTGCTGAAGTAATAAGAAAACAGGAATGTTTATGTGAATATTAACAATCTCTGGATAGAATCCTGTTAAGACTACAAGAAACCTACCACCTTTCCAAGAGGGAAAGTTAATATGAAAGGAGGGGAGAGAAATGAAAATATTGACTAGTAA
Source organism: Montemys delectorum (assembly GCA_019843815.1). NCBI lineage: Eukaryota > Metazoa > Chordata > Mammalia > Rodentia > Muridae > Montemys > Montemys delectorum. The sequence continues at coordinate 18,240 of JADRCD010105397.1, read as the reverse complement.
TAAGCATATAAAGCCAAATTAAAAAACCTAAGGCTGTGGCCCAGTGGTAAAATTCTTATCCAGTATGAGCAAGACCCTGAGCTTGATTCTCATTACTGAATAAGAACATTTCTGCATAAAGCAATGCAGTGGTAAAGAGCAATGGAATATAACTAATGTCTGTAATTCCAGTTTCAGGAGATCTGACACCCTCTTTTGGCCTGTACAAGCACTAAATGTATGTGATTCACAGACAGACAGACATGTATCAAAACATCCACACCCATAGAATAAAAATAAATACCCCCTCCCAAATTTAAAAGGTAATGTATCTCTAGAAGAATAGATAAAAGAAAAAAGAACAGCGTGTGATGTCTGTAGCACCAGGAGAGACTTGGGGCCAACAAGTCTGGACTGCAAGCCCCAGAATAAAAGGTAAACCTGATAAAGAGACAAGACTGAAGCTCTATTGACTGGAGTGGAGTTCACCGGACAAAGACCAGAAAATGTAAAAATCAGAGAAGTAGTAAGGGTCTAGATCATATACAATTATGGAGGGGTGAACAAAGTTTGGGGACCTTATTTTAAGATATGAAAAAAATATCAGCTCAGAGGACTAATCTTGGGAAGCATGTGATTAACTTCATATATTTTTATGAAGTACCAACTTGGACTATTGTAACAAGATACCATAAACTGTACTAAAGAGTCAAAATTTACTTCTCAGGTTTTTTAACATGAGGTCTAAATTCAAGATGGGAAGGTCAGTGTTTGGTTAAGGCTCTTTGATTGAACAGCTAACTTCTTATATCCTCATATGATCTTTCTTCAGTTAATATCCTCACACAGATAAAAGGACAGTGTCTTTTCCAAGGACACTAATCTTATTGTAAGGGCCTTACTCTCATGACCTCATCTAAACCTAATCAACCCAAAGACCTCCTTTCTAAATATATCACTGAAGTCAGACATTTAAATTACAGATTTTTCTAGGGAGTAGAGTGGACAGAACTGAGAAAAGGCATTCATGGAGCAAGATAATGAGCAAAAAAAAATTAAGTTAATTAAAGTGACAGTTGACAGTAGCTGGCATACAGGTTACAGTTTGGGTATTGATAAAAAAAAAAGTGATAGTCTACACTGATTCTGAATATAGAACCCAGTGAAATTCCTTTGACTTTGTTTTCTGTTTTGTTTTGCTCTGTTCTGTTCTGTTTTGTTTTCTGAGAGAAACTGTCATATCCCAGAGTAGACTGAATCCCATTATGTAACCCAGCCTAGCCTTGAACTAAAAATCCTATAGTATCAGCCTTCCAATTCCTGGGATTAAGTCATGCAACACCATACTTAGAAATCTCTAACATTGAACCTTCACAGGGCCAAGGGCCTCTCTTCCCATTGATGACCGACTTGGCCATCTTCTGCTATACACATGCTGCTGGAGCCAAGAGTCCCACCATGTGTACTCTTTGGTTGGAGTTTTAGTCCCTGGGAGCTCTGAGGGTACTAGTTAGTTCATATTGTTGTTCTTCCTAAAGGGCTGCAAACCCTTCAGCTCCTTTGGTCCTTTCTCTAGCTCCTTAATTCGGGAGCCTGTACTCAATCCAATGGATGGCTGTGAGCCTCTACTTCTGTATTAGTCGGGTACTGTAAGAGCCTCTCAGGAGGGGTTGGGGGAATGAGCAGGGGGAGGGGGGAGGGAACAGAGGTTTATTTTAATTTTTGGTTTATTTTATTTTATTTTATTTTATTTTATTTTTGGAGGAGAAGCTGAGAAAGGAGATATTGTAAATAAAGAAAACATCTAATAAAAATAAATAAATAAATCTCTAACATTGAAAGGAGATTTCATTCAGAATTACCCAAAGGATTCTGGACTGAATAAACTGTTGTGGTGGTGTTCCTTCTTATTAGAGAGGGAAAGAGGAAAAAGAAGCTTACACAAGAAGTGGCTTTGGGAGACCAATGTGGATAATGTTTTAAGTTTGAGCTGCAAATATATATTAGCCCAGTAATCGTGATGAAGAAGAAACTCAGGAAACAGTACAATATCTTTAATGCCATGGGGCTATAACATGTAGAAGCAAAGAAGAAACAAACCAACAAATGAAACATCCACACAAAGTTACATATCACATGACTCCATGCATTCATTATATGTGAAATCTAAAGAAGTTGAAAATAGGACAGTGGTCACAGAGGCTGGACAGAGGAGGAAAGGAACACGTTATTCCAGGGTTACTCAGTTAAAGTTACACTGGAAGAATAGGTTCTGATGCTATATTGCACAGTAGGGAGACTACAGTTATCAATCTCATGTTAACTTTTAAAAAGTTTCTACAAGACAGACTCCTGGGTGCCCTAACCACAAACGAATGGTAAGTATGCAGATATGATCTGATACACTATATGCATGTATCAGAACATCACATTATAATCTACAAGTGTATACAATTTTTACATTTCAGCTGTAAATAGAACAAAATAACTTCCCTTTGAGGGTTAAAATAAAAGCAGGATCATTGTGTATTGTGGAAAACAAAGGAAGAAAGGATAGCTAAAAATTGGATGCTTGCCTTAAAAACAAAAGCTTCACATCCTGTTCTTTGATAACAGTTTTCAGAATGTGAATCACCTTGACGAGCAGGAACGACCTTTTGAGAAAATGTAATGGTAACACCCCAAAGTGGTAGGTAAGATAGAAAAGAGAATTTTGTCTTGAAATAGTTTATGGAACATTAAACATTAACAGTGCAATGTTATCCCGAAAGCCTTCTCTAGAGTTCTATAAAACATGATGGGTAATGATTTAGAACCACTAGGGGAGACATTATTCAAAGGCAATCCTGGAGGGAGGTACAGGCTACATTGTCTACAGAGCATTTCTAGCTTTCAGGAAACTGCTGTCCTTTATGCAAACCAGTGGCTTTCAACGCCTTACCAATTAACCCTGTGTTTCACTTTTATACTTCTCCTTGTGCAAGAAATGTTCATGAGGAGCACTTTATATTAGAAAGAAAACAGGGAGGTCCAGGAACTAGAATATTGGGCAGCAGTGTGCAGAGAAAGAAGAGAACAAATGAAAACATTGGAGATTTTAATTCTACATATTGATCCTAATGAGACACTGCTGAGCATAAAGTGAGCACTTTTGAATCCTACCTGCATTTGGAATGTCTTGTTGATTATATAAAGTTGATAAATTTTCTCAATAAAAATATTAAAAGCTGACATTTTTACCAAATATTAATCAAGTCTATTGTTTCTCACATTTATTTGTTTATTTGTTTGTTTATTCTATTTATATCTAGATCGCAGCATCCCTCTCCTCCCAGCGCCCTGCTCCAACAGTCCCTTCCTCCACTGCCCTACCTATTCTCCTCTGAGAAGGGGGATGTTCCCCCTGGGTATCAACCTACCCTGGCACCTGAAGTCACTGCAGGACTAGGCACATGCTTTCCCACTGAGGTCAGACAATGGAGCCCAGTTAGCAGAACAGGATCTACAGACAGATAACAGCTTTAGGGATAGCTCTAGTTATTAGGGGACCCGTAGTCTCTGCTCCATCTTGTAGGTAGGACAAATGTGGGGTCCAAAGTTTTGTGGGTACGTTGGTGTCCTTATCTCTCCACTTTAAGTCTTGCCTGCCTAAAGAGTTGGCCAGTTCAGGCTTCATATCCCCTACTGCTAGGAGTCTCGGCTAGAGCCCACCTCATAGACTTACTGGGACCTTCATTCCAGGTCCTAGCAAGTCCTAGAGATGACTCCTGCCCACCCTACTCTGGCCCACAGCCAATTTCAGTGTTCATTCTCCTCGCCCAGTTTCTCCCTATACCTGATTCCCTGCTCTGTCCCTTCTCCATCCCCTCTCCCATCCAGTTCTCTCCTCCCATTCACCTCAGATGATTATTTTATTTCCACTTCTCGGTGAGATTCACAAATCCTCCCTTGGGTCCTCTTTGTTAACTTGCTTCTTTGAGCCTGTGGATTATAGTGTGGGTATCCTGTACATTATGGTTAATATACATTTATAAGTGAGTACATATTATGTACTCATTTTGGGTCTGGGTTACTTCACTCAGGATGATATTTGCCTACAAATTTCATGGTTTTTATTAGCTGAATAATATTCCATTGTATAAATGAACCACATTTTTTCTTTGTCTATTCTTCAGTTGAGGGTCATCTGGGTTATTTCCAGTTCTTGCTATGACAAATAAAGCTACTATGAAAATAGTTGATCAAGTGGACCACCTTGTCATACAGTGGAGAATCTTTTGGGTATATGTCCAGGAGTGGTATACCTAGGTCTTGAGGTAGAACTATTTCCAGTTTTCTGAGAAGTAACCAAATTGATTTCCAGAGTGGTTGTACGAGTTTGCACTCCCAGCAGCAATGGAAGAGTATTCCCCTTGCTCCACATCCTTGCCAGCATGTGCTATTGCTTGAGGTTTTGAATTTAGCCATTCTGACAGGTGTGAGGTAGAATTTCAAGAATCATTTTGATTTGCATTTCCATGATGACTAAGGACATTAAACATTTCTTTCTTTGTTTTAGGACACTATAGAACAGTTGGTTTGAAATATAAAACTATTTGGCTGCTCATATATATCATGATCATGATGCAATAGAATATGTTCATCGTTTGGGTATCTTATTAGGAGACTAAGAACCAGAAGACTAGCTCAAATCTATTTTAAATAAATGACCATAAATTTAAAATACTCATTCTGATCTGGAAGAGACTGCTCACTGCTTAATAGCACTGGCTGCTGTTAGAGGAGCTGGAATTAATTCCCAGCACCACATGCTAGTGCTAGCTCACTACCATTTGCAACTCCAGTTCTAGGGATTCTACCCTTCCTCTGACCTGTGCAGGAATCATGCATACACATGAGGCACACATAAAGCAAACAATAATAAATAATAAACTTTTTAAAGTTACTGGTATTTTTGCTGCCAGAATGTATTTTCCTTAACAACATATTTGGTATGCCAACTGTATTTACCATACAACATGAATTTTATAGAAAGTATGTGGATGCTCTCAGAACCCTCTGTTTTTGTAAATAAAATAAAACCTTATTAAAGAGTTTTTCTTAGTGTGAGACAACTAAGTCATATTTATGTCTCCTGATTCTGGCTGAATGAGTCACAAAATACAAAATGTAATGACAAACAAACACACGTAAGAACAAATTTAGTGAAATCAGGCATGGTAGCACATGCCTTTAATCTCAGCACTTGAGAGGCAGAAGCAGGCTGATCTCTTAGTTGGCAGCTAACCTGGTCTAAATAAAGAGTGAGACACATCCTTAAAGAAAAACAGCCAAACATCACTATATACCTATTAGAATGGAAAATGTCAAACAGTCTGTACGAAATCCTAGCAAGGAAATGCAACATCTATTCATTTCTGGTAGGAATAGGCAAATGATACAGCCAATTGGTAGCATTTATTAAGCTAAACATGGTTTGATCATATTTTTATTTCTTGATATTTACTCAAATGACCAGAAAATATATCCGCACAAAGATTAACACTCATCAATGCTTCTTGAATGTTAATTTTCATAATTGTCAAAGTCTGGAAACAACCAAAGTAGGACTTCAAAAGATGACTAAATAAATGGTCCATAAGACTGGGGGCAATATTTCATGGTTTAAAAAAATCTCAAATTTACTGAAGTCTAGTGTGTAGGAAACAGTTGCCGCACCAGTTCTGTGGAAGCAAGGCACAAAATGGTTTGTTCAAGGCCAGCCTGGGCTACCTAGCAATATTCCATCTCCAAATTTAAAGATAAATAACAGAAGTATGAAAAAGATGTAAATAAAATTGAAATGTGCAGTCCTAAGTGAAAAGAGACAATCTTCAATGGCTACACGTTATGTATTTCAAACTCTTTGGCATTATACAGTAGGTATAAACATCATAGGTACTGGGCACTCAAAATGGGAGGTTACATACTGTCTTTGTTGTGGTTCTTAGCTAAGTAGAACTATTGATTGCTTCTCTTTCTTGGCAGCTCGCACAGCTCCTTCTAATACCATGAGAGCTAGTCCTCAGGAAGGAGGCTCCAGAGTGAAAGGAGCTTCTTTCTAAAATAGGTGGAGGTCATTAAAGAACACTACGTTGTTCAAAATGTGGAAATGAATTGACCATGGAGTGGCCACCCTCAATATATTTTATAGTGCTAGCCCTTCAATTAAGCCTCTTGGAACATGATGGAAGAGGGGGCAGAAAGATTGTAAGTGTCAGAAGATGAAATCATCTGCAACTAGACAGTTTTTTTTCTAAAAATTTTAAAAGGAAAAAAAGACATCAAGTACAAGAGTAAGGAGTAATGGTGGATCTAGCAGAAATATAGAGGAGATATGGGGTGACTATGATCAAGTCACATTGCGTTTAATTCTCAAAGAATAATTTTAAATATTACAAATGAGAACGGAATTCTTTCACCATGTTCCAGTAAGTACAGTGACAACACAAAATGAACAGTTTAATTCCTATTTTTATTTTTACTTTTTTTTGGAGGAGTGGTTACAGAGGGACACACACATGGAAGGACTGGAAGTGAGTGTGATCAAGGTGCATGATGAGAAAGTCCCAGAGAATCAATAAATGTGATGTATGTAAAAAAGAAATTGTACATGATGTTGAAGTTGTAGTAGTACATTGTTCCTTTACATGCAGCATATCATAAACAGAAAAATATAGGCATGAGAAGCTTCAAAAATTACAGTAAAGCAGATCAAACATTAAAGTACAAGTGTGTGTGTATGAGAGAGAAGGGTGCTGGAAGACAAAGAGAGAAAGATGGAGAAAGGCAGAGAGAGAGACAGACAGTTGACAAGGTGTGTGTGCTTGTATATAATTGATGTCAGAGCACAACCTATGGTAGTTGGTTCTCTCCCTCCACTCTGCAGGATCCAGAGATCAAACTCAGGTATTCAAACTTGATGGCAAGAGAGCTCTCACTACTGAGCTATCTCCCTTCCCCATGTTTTTCATTTAAAATTTTCATTCCTCATTGCTATGTAGCAAAGAAGTTAAGTATAATCTATTAACCTCATATTTATATTTTATCAAATATAACATCTATTAATATAATCACACGACCTTTCTTCTTGAGCCTGTCAATATGATGGATTGCATTAATTAAGTTTCAAATGTTGAACTGCCCTTACATATTTTTAATAAATCTTATGTGCTTGTGGTATATAATTATTTATATATGTCATTGGGTCTAATACACCCATATTTTACTGAGAAATGGTGCATCTATCTTTATGAAAGATACTGGTGTAGAAGTTTCTTCTCATTTTAACTTTAGTTTGGTATTCTCATAATTCTAGCTTCACAAAATGAGTTATAGAGCCTTTCCTCTGATTTTTATCTTCTGAAGAAAAATTCTGTCATGGTTTTTAGTATTGCTTTTCTTATTTTTATTTAGGGAACTTCTTCCACATTCTAAAGTGGAAGTTTGTGTTATTGATTTTAAATCTTGTGGGGTTTTTTACGCACATAAATTCAATGCCAGAAAAAAATCCCCTAAGCATTGCCTTTATTACATTTCGGAAATTTGATAAATTGTGTTTTCACTTTTCCTTAAAATACCAAGGTTCATTTACTTGTTTTGGTGCAGAGTGTCAGTACAAAGCCTTCCATAGAAAAAGCTTCTTATCCAGCCCTGAGAGTATACTCTCAGCTCCAAGTTTTTAAAATTCCCCTTGAGACTTCTCATTTGACCTCTGTTCTGTATGAAATTATACTGGTTAACATCCATGTTTAATATTCCATACATTACTATATTACTGATTTTTTTGTTTAATCCACTCAATCCATAAATGAAGGGCACACCTGTAAGGGACTTTCAACGTGGTTTGAAGTAGGTGAATCCACTTTTAGTCCTGAACTCTGAGGTAGAAAAACACACACTTTTGATCCGGATCTTGAGGTAAAAAGACAGGCCTTTAATTAGGATATTGATGAGGAAAGATACATGATATCTAAATACTGAGGGGGAAAGGCATAACTTCAATATGACCATACCTCCTGCTGGAAGTCTATATGTAAGGACATGGAAGAAGGAAGCTTTTGCTCCTTGCCTGCTTGCCCTTACCTTGCTAGCACATCCATTTCTTCCCTGTCATTCATTCACTGTCATTGCAGCATACTTCTTTGAGATTCCAGCATGTACAGAAGACCAGGTGAGACACCTAGCCTTGTAGAACTGAGTGACTAGACCCTTCAACTTTCTGTACATAGCTGGCCATGGGTGGATTAGCTAGACAGCAGACTGTAAGTCATTCCAATAAACCTGTGTGTATGTGTGTGTGTGTATGTGTGTGTGTAATATGTGTGTCATATATATGTTTATGTGTATAGATATATACATACATACATACATACATACATTCATTAATTCCATAAATTCTGTGAATCTGGAGAACCATAATACTTCATCTTAAAACAAATTTATGTAATTGCTATTCTTTTAAATTTTTTATTTGAAGAGATTTTGAATATTTTTATTCCAGTGGATACTCATTATAAAATTGAGAAGAACACATTATCTGCTCCTGTTAGATAAAGTATTCTGCAAATATCACTTAGATCCAGTTGATGGTACTGATCAGCTTACCTACATCTTTCAATGATTTTTCTAGTAGCTGGATTTATCAATTGCTGATAGAGTTGTGGTAATGTTTTTGAGATATAATGAAATATTTCTCACTATTTTTTGCTACTATATTATGCTTTGTCCTGTCATGTTAACAAACCATTGTTAGGCATATACACACATTCAAGACAGTTATGTCTTCTAGTAGAGTTAATCTATTTTTATTATTTTTCTTTATATCTGATTTTTGACTGCTTTGAAGTATGGATATAATTAACATGTAGTAGTGAAATAAGTCCTCTTTCTTTTCTTTTATTATATAAGACTAGTTTGTTTTTCTCCATCTCCTTAGTTTTCACCTGAGTCTATCATTGAGGTTTATTATAGTTAACAAATTTTCATCGGCTTTGTTCTAGTCTTCAATGTCTATCCCAAGTATAACATAGACTGGGCAATATCATTCGATTTTATGACTCAAACATGCACCAAAGGGGACACAAGCAAATATTAAATGCTCATGAGATAGAAAATTGAGACTACTGGATACTATAAGATACTATAGGATAGCGTGAATTTTGTATATTAGATTGTATGCCAGGATTGGTGCATAGAAATGAGAAAACTAAACAATTTAGAAGCAAGTAAGGGAACATAGTCAAGGAAGAATTAAAATTGAGACTTTTAGTTAAGGTAGTTAACTCTAAGCTTACCCACATATACACAGCAGAGGAGGGAGGAAGGAAGAGAGGCTATTAATGGTATGACCAGCCACAGTCCATCGCTCTGATGGACATGTTTCTCATCATTTCATGCCACAAGTTTACCCTCCTAACCAATACCATAGTACCAAGCACCGGGTTCAAGCTAAAGTCATCAAGACATCCTCAAGCAGAGGCTGCCTGAGGAGCAGGAGCTGCACAAAGACAACCAGTTCATGATGACTGAAAATGCTTAGAGAGTATGATTTCACCTGCCAGACAGCTCAAGACACAGTGAACCTGGCTTTCCATGAAAAGAATGATGCCTTTAAGGCTCTGTACATCAAATCCTTCTCCATTCTGCTGGAGATTCCAAGTCTACTAAAGCTCCATGACTCAAGCTGTAGAGTGAAGATCTTGGGCCTATTCTGGAGACTCACTGCCTTCAATAAAAGAGAGATAGACACCAAAATAAATAATCGTGATTGATCAGGTTTGGTGGCTGATGTTTGCAACCCCAGCACTATGTTAGGCAGAAGGACTGCCATGATCAGTTCCCCTGAACTTTAGAGTAAGACTCCATCTCAAAACTGTAAAAACAACCCCATCCACCTCAAGAGCTGCTATGCTTGAATAGCCATGTAAGTACAAGAGAGGGGAGATGGAGGAGAGGAGACAGAATAGCTACATAGTATCTGCAGTAAAGTTAGGACAGTAACTCAATAAAGGGTGCTTCTTTGCCCAAATAAATGGCTTTAAACTCCTTGTATAGTTCACACTAGTATTAAAGTAGTGATCCTCTTGCTTAGGTTTCCTGAGTCCTAGGATTGTGGGTATGCACCTCCAAGCCTGCCCCCCCCACATGATACCGATCAGTACTAAAATTTGAGAACTACTGAGTTACAGGTACATATGTGACTAGACTTTTGGTTCTCTTACTGACAATCAAGTGTCCTTCCTTTTGTGAGTCAAGACTCAGCTAATACTCTAAGTCAGTGAGTCTATCAAAGTGAACGACATCTTTGGCATTTCTAGTTATACGTGGTGGTGTTAAGAAGGGGGCGTGTCTGCAGAACTTCACCTTTACAAACCTTGTATATGAAAGCTAAAGTTTTGATACACTACAGAAAACTCTCTGCCATATAATTTTATATTAGCATGTGCTTTCAAGGTATAAAATATTTCACCTCAGAACTTAATTGCTACATTATCTTGCAGCTAAGGAAAACAAAGCATTAAGTTTAGTAGCTCAGAACATCCCCGAGGTGATCTTTATTCACTTCATTTGACAATTGACTGGTCATATTTACTTTCTCCCTCAAAGTATGCACAAGGAATTATGTTATATAGAAAAGGACAGCAGACACTCAGTGAACCCAGCTGTCACACATCTGTTGCTATATCTATAAATGCTTCAGTTCACTGGTAATTTACTTCTGATGATAATAATAAACTTGACATCTTTTCGTAATTGTGGTAGTCTCTGACTTGCTCCTTCCAAACTACCTCAGTAGGTGACTTTTTTGTGTTCCAAAATCCCAGATCATAGCCAATATTTTCTGATCCTCTGGATGGTGGAACATGTTTATCATTTATATCTGAAGGATACATAGGTCATTTTCATTTCATAGCTATTGTGAGTAGGGTGGCAATGTACTTAGCTGAGCAAATGTCTGTGGAGTAAGATGCTTAGTCCTTTAGGCACATGTCAAAGAGCAGTACAGTTCCACCATATGGTAGACTTAGATTTTGTTTGTAGAAGGTTATCCACACTGATCTCCGGAGTGGCTATACCAATTTACATTGCAACCAATGAAGGGTTCCCTTTCCCTACAACCGCACCAGTATTTGTTGTGTGTGATTTCATAGATTTCAATCATTGTGAAAAGAATGTGATAAATCTCAACAGTTGTTTTACATTCTAATTTCTCAATAACACAAATTTATAAAATATAATACATTAATCCATCTATCATTTTTCTTAGTAACACAGCTCAACAGCATCAACTAGGGAAAATAAAAACAATGTAATAAAGATTAAGAAAGCTCTGATTCTCCTCCCCATAGTTTTCCCTTCTCATTAACTCAAATACTGACTTTTGAAAGGCATTTCTTTTTTTTCTGAAACAGAAAACACTAACAATCAGCTATTGGGTATTCCAACAATTATTCCAGTTCCTAGGTGTACCACCAAAGAATTTCATTGCCTTAGGAGAAAGTCTTTAATTTGTGTATAAAATGATAGTAAGAATGAATAACAGTGGATTATGAATAACTGGAGTTATAACTCAGTGTAAGAGCACTTGCATGAGCCTGGGTTCAACTTTCATTACTATATAAAAAAGGAAAAGGATGAAAAAAAGTGGGGCTGGGGAGGTGGAGTATTTCTTTCTGTGCAAGCACAAAGACTTCCATTTAGTCTCGAAACCCACAGTTAAAAAAAAAATGAGCAATGTGACACATCTCTTAGTCCCACATGCTCTTAGTCCTAAGGCTAAGAAAATTTAAAAACACACACACACACACACACACACACACACACACACACACACACAAAACCATCTCTGGAGCATGGTGGACAGGATAAGCCTATTTGGAGAGCTCCAGATCAGTGAGGGACCCTGCTACAAAATCAAGGTGGTTGGCAACTGATGAACAACACCCAAAGTTGTCCTTTGGCCTCTACACATATGTATCTTACACACACACACACACACACACACACACACACACACACACACAGAGAGAGAGAGAGAGAGAGAGAGAGAGACAGAGACAGAGACAGAGACAGAGACAGAGACAGAGACATAGAGAGACAGAGTCAGAAACAGGCACAGCGACCAAGACAGAGAGACAGAGAGAGACTGATAGAGATATGGAGAGATAGACAGACAGACAGACAGACAGACAGACAGACAGACAGACAGACAT
>JADRCD010105395.1:0-15133 GCA_019843815.1 Montemys delectorum | reverse complement strand
GTGTGTGTGTGTGTGTGTGTGTCCGTGTGTGTGCACGTGTGTGTGTATGTATACACTTATGCATGACGAATGGAGGCCAGACGTTGACATTGGGTGTCTTCCTCCACTTCTTATTCTGCATTTATTTTATCCTCCATATCACAGTGTCTCTGCTGAATTTGGAGCTCACCAATTGCCTAGATCAGTGGGCTAGTGAGAGCCTTGTCACCTCTACAGATCCTCCAGGTTCTGCTTCCAAGCCTGGGAATGCAGGTGCGGACACTCTATGTCTGGCTGTTTATGGAGATAGCTTCTCATGCTTATGTGAGGAGCACTCATGGCCACTGAGCCATCTCTTTTAGTGTGCCTGCATTTATTCAGGTCCCCTGAAGACACGTTTTTTTTACTTGTGATGGCATATCAGCACTCAAAACACTTTGGATTTTAGATACTCTACTCCTTTCTGATTTTAGGTTTTTGGATGATGACTGCTGTGATGGTTTGTATATGCTTGGCCCAGGGAAAGTGGCACTATTAAGAAGTGTGGCCTTGTTGGAGTAAGTGTGTCACTGATATAGGCTTTAAGACGCTCTTCCTAGCTGCCTGGAAGCCAGTATTCTGCTAGCAGCCTTCAGATGAAGATGTAAAATTCTGAGCTTCTCCTGAACCATGTCTGCCTGGATAACTCCATGTTCCTGCCTTCATGATAATGGGCTAAACCTCTGAACCTGTAAGCTAGCCTCAGTTAAATACTGTCCTTTATAAGAGTTGCCTTGGGGGCTGGAGAGTTGATCAGTTAAGAGCACTGATTGCTCTTCTAGAGGTCCTGAGTTCTATTCCCAGCAACCACACAGTGGCTCACAACCATCTGTGTAATGGAATCCAATGATGCCCTCTTCTGGTGGGTCTGAAGACAGTAACAGTGTACTCACATGCATAAAAAAAATAATAAAATAAACTTAAAAAATTTTTTTTTAAAAATTAAAAAAAAAAGTTGCCTTGGTCATGGTGCCTGTTCACAGCAGTAAAACCCTAACTAAGACAGCTGGTTAACTTGTAATATGTTTACACAGAGGATTATAATCCTAGGGTAAACCAGTGGTTGGCCTGCAGAGCATATTGCCTTCCTTCTGGCAATGAGAGAATCCCCAGTGAGCATAGATTCAGTGAAAAAGGTACTAGTTATATGATTTAAAACTTCAGGCTTCGACAACCTGCTGTCAGTCTTCATGTTAGCCGCCTGTATGAGAAATACTTCACTGTGACAGAATACACAGGGTGCTTCCTATTTCTGACGTGTAGAAGGAACAAATCCTTAACTGTCTGCTCTCTAGCATATGCCAGAGGTGGGTTGTCAATAGGGTTGTGAAGCTGTGCGCAAGACACAGCCAACTAAACCTTTTTTTCATAGACCTAGTAGCAACTCAACTCTGGCTTCCGACCTGTTCTACAAATAGGATAAGCCAAATTTTGGAAAAGGGGTATTTTTAAGAGAAGGCTTTAAATTTTTAAGAATGCTTTTTCATCCTTGCTTTATTATTTTTGCAGATAGTACCCAAATCAAGGGTCATTTAGAGCACCTTATTCTTGTTTATTGAATATTCATAATACAAATAAAATATATACATTGTGGAAACACTCTTCAAGTGAAACAAAAACCAGGAGTTTGGGATGATTAAGATGAGAAAGATGATTATGGTATGATGTCAAACACAATAGTATGCAATAAATAAAATAGACACAAATGTTCAATAACTGACAAAACCCACCATCTGAATTCTGAAATTTTATTTTAGTCTATTTTTAACATAAATGTTCAGTAATTGTCAAATTCCTGGAAATCTGCACATCTTTTACCTACTGATCCTGATGTAAGCATAACTTGCTTTTAGGGTGAACACATGTCAGTCGCTTGCTACCATATGTCAATCAAATCATTCCAAGGCTTTGACTTCTTCTTGGTCCCTTAGGTCTGACTCTGATAAAACTTCCCTGTAGGCAACAACAACAACAAAAAAATCAGTTTCTACATCCACAATACAATGTGGTCATCATAGGCACAACCTAGCAGGGACACGACTGGACTTTCTCCAGTAGGTAGCATTGTGGATTCTAAATGTGTATTAAGGCTTATGACCAAGTATGAGACACATGGGAGTGTGATGTCACTGGCAGGAACCATTGCCTCCTCCCGAGGGACCATACTCCTGAGAGTTCATCATCAGTGACTGACTCGATTACTCCTTCCCTTCACTCAGTCATCCTCTTGGAAAGGGAAACCATCACCAGGCTGATAAATATATCATGGTTAAAGGATCATTAGGAGTTTACTTTCTGCTAGGAAGGACACAGATTAGCCTGAGAAGGCCTATCAAGTGAGAGATTATAAGACTGCATCACCATCTGTAGGAGTTTTGGGCAGAATGGACAAGATGGAGAGAAAAGTATTTACAAAATTTAAGAAATGTTTGTATAAGTTAATGGACAGTATAGGGGCATTAATGTCCAAATTAGCTAATACTCAATTACATGGTATTCCAGATTTTTTTTTTTTAAAAAAACATATTCTGAATCTCATTATCCACTTCAGTTGGGTAAACCAACTTCTCCTGGAGCTTATAGTGTAGTTACAGGCACGAGCGATTGCCAGGACGGTATACATGGGATCTTTACGTTCAGAGGGAGACTCCACTGTGGAATGGAGAGAAACCCAGGCTTCAGCATTAGTGAGAATATATTAAAAATAAGTGAGGATTTACATTTTAAAATTATCTTTTTAACCTTGACTCTGAATCACGGAAATGAAATAATCTACCCAGTAGATAGCTAGGTCTATGATAACAGAGCCATTAACATTCACTTTTAGAGGAAGGAGGAGATCATAAGACCCCTAGGAGACCTTTATAAAAGCCTTTCTGGGATTCTATGGAATACTCCCTCAGGCTCAAATGTTAAATTCTATAAGAGGAATAAAACTTGTTTGGAAAGCCAGGTGTGGTTTGTACACCTTTAATCCCAGCACTCAAGAGGCAGAGGCAGGGGCAGGCAGATTTCTGAGTTTGATGTCAGCTAGGTCTACAGAGAAAGTTCCAGGGCAGCCAGGACTACACAGAAACCCTGTCTTGGAAAAACAAATAACAAAAGTTGATTTGTGATAGGACTTAATTTCATTGGTATAGTTGCTTCTAAATCACCCCTGCTCTAGTAAATAATCCCACTAACCTCATTTATTCACTAAAAAGTTATCTGTGTAAGCTGTACAATATTGAACTTGTATGCAAACCAACAACACAATATTCAGTAAAAGTGCATGCGAAGCCTGAGGCACCCAGGCATGGCTGTGCTATTCATGTAGCAGTCTTTATCCACCACCTGGGTCAAGTTGAAAATCTTCCCCTTAGGCTTTCTTCCTCCGCTCATAGAAAGTAAGTCATCTCACTCAAGCCAAGAAACTAAGTTGTGGAGCATTGTGTAGAAAATGTATCCAGCTGGGTGGTGATGGCGCACGCCTTTAATCCCAGCACTTGGGAGAGGCAGGCAGATTTCTGAGTTCGAGGCCAGCCTGGTCTACAGAGTGAGTTCCAGGACAGCCAGGGCTACATAGAAAAACCCTATCTCGAAAAACCAAAAAAAAAAAAAAAAAAAAAAAAAAAAAAAGTATCCAGGTAATTGATTTTTAAAAATCTATGTAGACATAATCACTCTTCTTTGAGGATGTTTGCCGACATTAAAAGAGTCAGCCTCAATATCAATGAAGTCAAAATTCTATTGCTTCTGCAACTGTTGTTTTCTGAATATAGCAAGAGAAGAGAATATTTTTCAGAGCCATGTTAGGTTTCCACAGATTCTTCTAGAATATGTTCCTAGTCCTGTCCTAACATTATTCCATCACTGACAGGCTAATGTAGTCACATTACTACTGGGATCAGAGCAGGTCATCTATAAGACTTAGAGATGGACTAAAGATGGCCTGGTGATCCTGGGAAGGTGGAGCTGGGAGAGTGTGAATGAGAATGTCCCCCAGGGGAGGAACAGTGAGAACACACAGAGGCTCCCAGGTATCCACACAGGAGTGTGCATCTCATGGCTGTGCCTGAGGACAGTAAGAACAATGTTTATTTAAGGCAAGACAACACTAACACAGTGGTGTGAGCTTTTAGAAGATTTGTTGGTAGGAGCCAAACAAAAAGTTCTTTTTAAAGACACTAAGTAAAAAGATGAGGATGTTTATGGAAGTAAACTTACTTTGATTTGAGCACTATGGCCTTAGGTTTATAAGGTAATGAAATCAGTTCTTTCTAGAAAAAATAAAAAAGAAAAATGTTTACTTCTGAAATTTATTAATTTGAAAACAACCTAAGGTAAAAATCATTAGGGCCTAGAAAGACCAGCTTCTTACATCTTAAAACTATGTTTTCTGTCAGAAATGTTCAGATTAGAATTTGAGGCTCATTCAGGAATGCATATTTGAACATCCATGTGTTTCTAGTGAGTTATTTTTTATAAAGTTTTTAGTCACTTGATTCTTATTATTTACGGTCTACAAAGATCAACCATTGTAAAATCATTAGCAATGAAGTAGCCCATGTTAATAGCCTACAACTTTATGCTATGTGGATAACAGATTCCCCTGACAGTTATGCCTTCTTCCTTCTGCCACTGGAGTTACAAACTTCTGGAGATGCCTCTGGCTTATGGCTTGTCCAGTTATTTAGTTTCCGTGTTTTCCCAGTCTTGGATGCATAGAAGACTCGAGGCATGAGAGCATCGATTTAAAGGGCCAGTCTGCCTAGCCCCTGAACATTGGCTACAGACAGCTATCTAGAGCTTTACTATCTTTCTTCCAGTCTGCCAAGCCCCTGAACATTTTTCCACAGACTATCCATGCCATCAGACAGCTATCCGGAGCTCTGCCATCATTCTTACCGCGATCCTGTCCTCTCTTTGCTTCCTTAAAAGTTGGAGAATCTCTTCTCTCTTTTTGGCCTATTTAAAGAAAAAGAAAAAGGTGACCCTTTTTGTTGCAGCATTTTCTCTGTAGAATCACATTAGGGCAGTGACAGGCCTGTGATTGGACAGGAGTAGAGAGGCGGAGCTAGAAGTTTAGGAGACAGGTTGGAGATCAGAGAGTGGAGGGAAATCTACTGGGTGCTTTTGATTTGCACTAAATTGTATGAATTTTACCTTTTACTTATTATTTTAAAATTCCTTTTGAGACAGTCTCACTCTGTAGCCCTGGTCAGCCTGGAGCTCTCTATGTGAAGTAGGTTGACCTTGAACTCATGTTTACCTGTGTTTCCTGGGTGTCACCATTATAGGCATGCAACATCATCCCCAGCCCAATTTCCCCTTATGAACCTACAAAGCTTTAATGTTTTGGAAGATTTGTACTTTATATCTAGCATCTAGGCATCATCTGAATCACAGTGGATGTAAGAAACATGTGCGTTTGAAAACTGAGCATGCGGAATACCCAAGATACAATCCACAAACCACAAGAAACTCAAGAAGAAGGAAACCAAAGTGTGGATACTTCGATCCTTCTTAGAAGGGAGAACAAAATACCCATGGAAGGAGTTGCAGAGACAAACTATGGAGCAGAGACTGAAGGAAGGACAATCCAGAGACTGCTCCACCTGGGAATCCTTCCCATATACAGTCACCAAACTCAGACACTATTGTGGATGCCAGCAAGTGCTGGCTGACAGGAGCCTGATATAGCTGTCTCCTGAGAAGCTCTGCCAGTGCCTGACAAATACAGAAGTCGATGCACACAGCCATCCATTGGACTGAGCACAGGGTCCCCAATGAAGGAGCTAGAGAAATGACCCAAGGAGCTGAAGGGACGAACAACAATATGAACTAACTAGTATTCCCAGAGCTTCGAGGGACTAAACCGACAACCAAAAAGTACACATGATGGGATTCATGGCTCCAGCTGCATATGTAGCAGAGGATGGCCTAGTCTGTCATCAATGGGAGGAGAGGCCCTTGGTCCTGTGAAGGCTCTATGCCCCAGTGTAGGGGAACGCCAGGGCCAGGAAGTGGGAGAGGGTGGGTTGGTGAGCAGGGAGAGGGGAGAGGGGAGGCAATAGGTTTTTGGGTTTTTTTCCCTGGAGGGGAAACCAGGAAAGAAGATAACATTTGAAATGTAAATAAAGAAAATATCTAATAAAAAATAAGATAGGAAAGAAAAAGAAAAAAGAAAACTGAGCACGCTTTTGTGTTTCCTACTAATTGTTATGGGTGGGATAAAGCAGGGTCGGACAGTACAGTCCTGGCTGCATACCATGCTGCACCTTACTCTGCACTCTTCCTCACCCCACTTCCTTAGTTGCTGTGAATCTCTTTTAGAACCTTACCATCTTTCTTTCCTTAGTGCTCAGGAATGGCTAGTATGTGATTCTTCATGAATTTCTATTGGCTTATATTTCTCAAGTCACGATGTGTGTGGATGGAATCACTGTATTTGTGTAGCACACAAGTAGCAGCCATGTATAGACCCCTAAGTTTTAGAAAATGAAAATAAAACAGTGGGTAAATTTAGTTGTAAAATCCTCCTACAAGCAAAACCGTATAATTCTTTTCTGTGTAACTCTTGGGACCTGATAGGAAAGTTGAGTTGTCACATGCTGCTAGTATGAGAAGATGAATAGAAATGAGATTTAAAAACAACAGGACAAAAATATATTCACTTTTTCTCAGACTTTGGGTCCTTTCTATCAGAATAGATTTTAGTAACTAATTAGTTTTATAATGTACAACCCCAGACACAAAGATTTCAAATGAGATTTGATTTCTGCTTCCTGAACATGTTTCCTGGGAATGAATAACAAAACTACTGTAAACTACTGTGTCCTCTGAACAAAATGTTGTGACCTATTCTAAGAAATCTCTTCCAGGAAAGCTAAATGCTGTCCAGTGGTGAGACGAAAGCCTTGCAATTTACGTCACGAGTAGCTCATTTTCAACCATGTTTTGGATGGCTTATTTTTTGGAAGTTTATATTTATAAAAACATGATAATGTAATTAACCCCTAAAACAATATTCTAAGGGAATCATATCATTTAAAACATTAATTTTTGGTAATTATGTGTATACTTATATTTATGCTATTCCTGGAAAAAATAGGAGCTAACACTTGATTATATGAAGTTAAAATACAATGATAATATATAAATTCAGTGTGCACTGGGTGCTTAATAGATTTTTGTATCTCTCTGAAGTTAAAGCATTTAGTTCTCTCTCCTTCTCAAAGTTAGACAATTTAAGTGGCCACATGGGTTAATGAAGTCAGATGTTTGGGCTTGAATCCCAATTTTGCATTGAGATTAATGACAGGTAGTATCTTAACTCTGACCCCAAACTCCTCCTCCCCGTCCAACTGTAATTACTAACATAGGCCAGAGGATTGTTGCTTTGGACAAATCAAAGGAACACTTCCCTGCATCTTATGCATCTTATTTGTCTTCTCTGAGGAAAGTTGTGAAAGCTGGAGGTGATAAAAATGTTTAATATAATGAATGGCAAATGTTGAGCACTTAATAAGTTATAGCTATTAAACATTATTATGAGAGGAAAAGCTTTTTTTTAATCCTCTCAAATGTAAAGAATGGGAGGGGAAAAGGAGAAGATCAAAGAGGGCTTGAAACACATTTTCACAGAGTAACTTTCAGGCAGCAAGCTGTGTGATAGCTTAATTTCATAACATTTGTTAGTCCTTACACAGAAAAATAGACATCCTTGCTCGGGGTCACTAAACCAAGTACTAAACTGGCAAAGCTCAGAATAGTAACTGGCAAAGCTCAGGATCTGAACTTGTTTCTAGATCTAGTTGACTCCACCACACTCCATGCATCTGTGGCTTCAAGCAGGTGCTAGAGCTTTTGAGAGAGGAATGGGGCAGGGGGAGGGAGGGATGCCAATCAGTGTTCATTTCAATAAAGAAAAATCAGCATCAACTATTGTGAAGAGAATTGTTTCTGTTATCACAGAGAAATTTATGTTGTGGTATGTGTGGCGGGCTTAGACACAGGGCCATCTAATCCAGTCTGCAGTCATCCTTGGTCAAAATTAATTTTTTTACAGTTGGTATTTTGCAAAAGCATGATTAACTGGTAAAGCTGTCATGTAAAAGTTACAGTGGTTATTACAAACTGCAAGCTTTTTAAGATTATGGTTAATATAAATGAGTATTTGTGATAGGATTTTGATTATATTAGCTAAAACTGGGAATTACACTTCAAATTTAGAATGTTATATAAGCATAATCAATGTTCTATGATTTTACAGAGATTAAGAATATTTTGTGATCTTCATTTTCTTAAGGTGCCATCATTTATGTGTAATTCTGTATCTATGGTCAGGACTTAAACAGTTCTTGTCTTCACAGATTCTTAATCCTTGTTAGACCAAATTTCACTTGTATGTTACAAATGCAATCTTAAGGAAGGAAAGTGTGATTGGCTTAAGGCAAAATTATGACTAAAAGAAAGAGCCTGCCTAGCTGGACTTGATTGCAAAAGACAGTATGTTCCCCTCAGTTTCAGCCATGAGCTTGTCCTTCTCTGTGCCTGCTGACTGGAATGTGCTACCTAGATGCTGTATTTGGTGTAGTGTGAATTTATATTCACTATCATAATAAAATGCAGAACTGTTGGCTCTCAAATAACCTACTGCATCTTTAAAAGACCAGCTGAATAGTCAGTGAAGAGTCTTTCTCTAGAAGCAAGCTGAGTTTTGAAAGCAGAACTAACTGCAGTGATCTATGAGAATGGATGGATCATGATAGAGGGTTATTAATCAGAGGACGCAAGAATGCTGACTTGCAGGGAAAAGATGCAGAGCTAAGACCGTTCCATACTTCTTGGAAATTGCTTGATCTTGGCTCAGTTTCCCTGCTCTGGCATATATAAGCTTCATTTTAAAAATAGCAATTTATTAAAATGAAGAAACTTACCAGTCATTCCATAAGAGAGAATCAATACAAAAAACTTTAAATATAGACTTGAAAAATAATGTAGATTTCAATTAAGTATGATTTTTTTTGTTAGTGAGGAAAAATATTTTTATTGGCTCTGGTACATATTTATTTTTAGTTGTGTTACATATATATGAATAGAAAATCAATAATAATTGTCTGAAGAATATAGTTCTTATTTTAAAACTTTCACTCACAGCCAATTGTAGTGGCTCATGTCTATAACTATCACTAAGGAGGCTGAGGCAGGAGGATTGCTGTAAGTTCCAGGCCATCTTGGGCCACAGAGTAGTAAGACTGTGTCTCACATCCCTCCCTGATCCAAAAACCAAAACCAATCTCTCTCTCATCTCTCTCTCTCTCTCTCTCTCTCTCTCCTCTTCTTTTCTCTCTCTCTCCTTTCTCTCTCTCTCTCTCTCTCATTTCTCTCTCTCTCTCTCTCTCTCTCTCTCTCACTCACTCACACACACACACAAATGAATGAAGGGCAAACATGGTTGTATTTTTTAAAAAGACTGCTTTAACATCACTTCTCTATCTCTGCTTTAATAACACATTTCTCTCTCTCTGATTGGACTGGAAGTTTCATGCAAGGGCTAAGTTTGTATCTTTATAACATATTTTGTGATGTTAATTTCTACTTGTAGTGCCTAGCACAATGCCTGACACAAGTAATATGTTTTGAATAAATCTTGAGCAATTCCCCAAAGCAGAGTCTCTTAACCTTGCATTCTTTTGCTCATTTTATCTTTTACAGATTTGCTTGGCCCTTCTTGAACTTGGAATTGTGTATTAGCTTTGATCTCTAATTTGCTTACATCTCTCAAGCTAACAGCATTCCAGTTGCTTCTGGACAACATCCTATAAAGTTTAGTTTAGCCCCACGAACCTTCATTTCAGGGGCGGGTCCCCATGTGTCTGGAGTGACACTCAGGCAATGCCCAATTCAAGAGATACAAATTTCATTGCCCACACCAACATCTATCATGTCTACTAGGCAGTTTGCTATTAGAAACCTCAGTGACCCACAATATAGAAAACATTCTTGCCACAGCCAAGAGCTACCTTTTATCTTTGGTTGGTTCTTGGAAGTACAAGTGGTTCAAATGGCCATGGCACAAACTTCACTAAGGGGTAACTGTGAGGAGGTGTGGCAGGAGGAAGATACCCTTGCAAATTTAAACTATGATTGGACCTATTCTAGGAGTACACGTCATTACTATTACTTGCATTAGTTATGTTCTAGAAAGTCACTGCAAACCATGAGGGAATGTCTAGGGAGCTATTGCTCTTAGGTCCCTGATAGCTTTTGGTTACACAATTTCATCTTTGGAACCTGTACATGTTTTATGTGTGTTTCTGTTTTAAAATACACTGTTGATTCATCAACATAGAACTTACAGTCACTAGCATGGTAACTCAGGCCTGAGCAAGGCTCATATAATGTGTGTGTACCTCTTCTACATAAGTCACATCACGATTGTTTTACACTTAGTGACATTAGGCAACACTTCAGTACATGGAGGCTATTTAAAGTCGCAAAGTTATACATACAAGGACACACATATTCTATATATCCATATATATATACCAGTGTATATTGTTTATAGCATGAGTGTATGCACACATATAATACTTGTGGCAGTATGAGCTGAAACATGGAGGCAGAGGATCATAATGTGCTCAGCCCAAGATTTATGTGTTTGACAACTTAAATATTTAAACTGCTTTGTGCATATCTTCAAATGATTCATTTAACATGTCCTTTTTGCATCATTTTATATCCAGTAGTTTTATATACTTATATTTTATAAGTAGATGGTCAATATGAGTCCTTATCTAATAGTTTGAAATGCTTTCATTTTGTCCTTCTGGTAAAGTGCATGGGAGACAAAAATCTTTGAAAAAAGAGAAGGAGACACATTTGAGTGAAAGCCCTAAATAATTCTAGGGATGAGTTTTTATGGGGCAAATGAATTCAGATATTTGACTACACAGCTGTTTCTTTTTCCAAATGTGTTTTCATGGACTCTAGATGGTATAGGAAGACTGAGGCAACTTTTGTCACCCCCAAATTTTCCCTAATTTGAATATTTTTTAAGATTTATTTATTTATTTCATTTATTAGTACACTGTTGCTCACTAGAAGAGGGTATTGGATCACATTACAGATAGTTGTGAGCCACCATGTGGTTGCTGGGATTTGAACTCAGGACCTCTGGAAGAGCAGTCGGTGCTCTTAACTGTTGAGCCATCTCTTCAGCCCAATTCTGAGTAATTTTAAAAACAATGTGATAATCAAGATAATATAAAATGAGAAGAATGTGCTAGTCTTTCAACATTTGCTTCCAAAACATTTGATGGACATGCAGTACAATCTGCTCTTACTTCCAGTTGTATGCTGGGATGAAACAGGAACAGCAAAATGGGACTAACTAAATATGTTTCGTTATTGAGAAGAAACCCAGCACATCCTATTGTCTTCTTTTAATGGTAGAAAAAGACTTTCATAAATATTATTTTTACATTAGGTTAGGTAACACGACTTCCAGAACCCTTTATATTTATCTGGGAAGCCCATTCTTAAGACTCTGACACATTCAAGGATTTTCTTCTATCAAAATGTCCCAGCAGCAACTCCAAGGACACGTTGTTATCGTTCATTGCCTCTTTGCAGTTGACATAATGATTCTAAGTGTTCTTTTTACTACTATGGAAGTGTAGGATGTTAGACAATAATGTTGAACATTTTTCATCTCACATCATGAGGCCTAGGAAACATGAGGCTTCTAAGATTCTAAGAGTAAGACAGTCATGACATAACTGGCTTCTGGCTCAAGCAAGGACCATGGAACACACTTCTGGGGAGAGTTAGGTATGGTCAGTGTTGATTGCATAGGATGTGTAACTGAAAGCCCATTCCCAGTACAACACCCAGTCTGGGGTGTTGTACTCTCCTGTTAGAACTGCTTCCAGATGCACATTCCCAGGGCACCTTCTATATATGTGTCTTGAAATATTGTTCTGACCTTCTCTTCATTCTCCTAGCAAATAAATTACTTATAATTCTTTTCATAAAGAGATAATCAGCTAAAGAGCTTTCTTAAGGTGGCAAAACTAGAAAGCAAATTAGTTTCATGATTTCAAAGAATTAGCTGACTATTCATTTATTATAATGTTTTCAGACTACTTAAAACTCTCAAAGGAAAAATAATGGTCCAGTACAGTGCTATAAGGCTTCCTTTATGGATACAGTAAGCCATTTAATCTTGACATACTCAATTGTTTTTGATTTCCTGCCATTGATATCCATCATTGAAATAGTAGTTGTGATTAATAGCATTTTGCCCACTAACAAAAAGCATTTATAATGTATACCTGGAAAATATTCTAAAATGGAAAGTAACATTAAAGTTTAAAAACTTGGCCACTGGAAAAAAAAATCAATATCTGTTGGGAAGGAGGGCTGTAAAGCCACTTTCAGAGGGATGGAAGATAAACTTCCAGGTCTCCATTAAGAACATGGCTGAATATACGTTCAAGAGAATATATAGGGAATGTTTTTTATCCCTTTAAGATAAAACATACTTGGAATATACTTATTGATATGTATTTTCACAATATGGAAAATTCAATTAAATAGGTAATGTAAAATGTTTTATTAGCAAAATTCCCACCCATCCCTTATCCCATTCATTTTCTACCATTAAACTCCAAATTATAGATGGTGGTAGCAACAGTGCAGAGAGGGTAAGGTAGACTCAAAAAAGCATCAGTATCCCAAACTAGTTTCTGTTTTAATATTTAATGGTGCCACATTCTCTCCCCTGGTATCAAGACCCATGAGATAAAAACAAAACTGACAAGACAGGAGATGTGCCTGTGCATTTGGAAGGATCCTTGCAAAAGGTTTTCAATCCAGAAAAATTTCCAGATGAGTCTGTATGGAAAGGACTAAACTTAGTCTATCGCACAGTTGGTAGCATGGTAGCAAGCATAGCTGTGGCTCTGGATTCAACCTCCAGGATCCCCAAACAAGAATAACAAAATATACCACTGCCAACAACAGCAGCAAACAACACTGTATATGCAGTCATTCAGTCAGTAATTAGATTAATTATGCAAATTATATGTTCATTGGCTAATATAGACAAATATCTGAATTTCAATATCCAGAAAGACATTGGGTTAAGCAAATGAGACATGACTTCTACCTTTTACGAGTGACAATTATGGAAGGAAAACTATGGCCAGGTGTTTTATATAGATTAGATCAATTCTATGAGGTGGATATTTTAAAAATAATTTCTTCTTTACTATTTGATGAAATTGACTCTGATAGAGTTCAAATACATCGCTCAAAGTCACATAAGCAGTAAGTGGCTGAGTTAGGCTTCTGATCCAACCTGTGATCTCTAAAGTTATGGTACCTACAATCTAGTAGGACAGAGAAACCTGGGTAATTGACAGAAGTCCAGATCAGGGCCTTTGAAGCAGCACTCTGGGAGAACATTTCTGACTTTGTATTAAGCACTGAGAAGACAGATGCTCACCCAGCTAGTTTCTAAGTAACCCCTGGGAAAGCTTTTCAGAAGATGTGGGAGCCAGGCCTTGAAGGCAGATGAGGAAGGCATTTTCGTGATGAGGAAGTATACTGCAGATTGAAGAAACAATCTTCAAAACTCAGTGGGGTTTGGAAAGGTTTCCTCAGTTCTTAACCTTTATTTTGACTTTCAATGCGATTTTGTTGTTGTTGTTGTTCCTGTTTTTGATACAGGATCTCACTATGTGGCTGGGAACTTGCTATGTAGACTCGGTTGGCCTTGAATTTATAGATGTCTGCCTGCTTCTGCTTCCCAAGTATAGGTGTTAGGGAAATGTTCCACCATACCTGATAGTTTTGTTTTTTGAAATAGTGATCTACTATATAGTTCAGGCTGATTGACCATAACTCATGAACTCCCTTCCTCTACCTCCTGCAGTGACCCATGTGTCTGAGTCCTCAAAACAAGACTGGAGCTACAAAGGAATGCAGAAAACACACACACACACACACACACACACACACACACACACACACACACAGAGGGAGGGCGGGGCTTCGATCAGACAGAGTATGCACTCTAGAAGAGTTGTAGTAGCAGAGAAACTCAGCTTATTTTATATGACTGAATGAGGAGGAAGGGTTATTATATAAACCCAAACAAGGAGTCAGGTCTAGCTAATCTTGGTAGGGAGTTCTACTTAGGGGAGAAGTCTCAGGCTGCAAACATCCAGGAGGAGGAATCAGTGAGCCACACTTTCTCAACACCCCGCCAACAAGGACCAGGTGAAGGCTTTGCTATTCCCATGGGTCTGAGGCATTGAGGTCAGCATGTCTATCTTATCAAATAATTTACTGGGAACTTCATCTGTTCCCCGAAACCTCCTAAATGGTGGGATTAAAGGGCATTCTTCTATGTCTAGTTTAATGTGTTCTTGTACTGTCATAGACCTATATCTATCATAAGGATACATCATAATTGCTGGCTGCCTCCTGTCCTATCTTTGTAGTCCAGCATCTTATGCACTACAGGTACTCAGCTGGCTTTCAATAAGTATGTGGAACTGAGTAGTTAAGAAATTAAAGGACACAAGGCATGGAAGCTTGTTCCATGATTACTTATATCTGTTCTACAATTGGTTATATCTTGTCTATAACATTACAGTTCTTTGTAAGTCACATCATTCTTACTGATTGAAAAAAGCTGATAAAATTGGCTATTAAGTCTGTCTTTAACCTTTATTTCTAACTCCTTCCCAAAATGAAGCACAATGAAAATTGAATTCCAAAAGTACTAAAGCAGTTGAATGGCCTGGAAATCACTACAGTTCAGGCTGACCTCAAATAATGAGTCCTTTTCTGCTTTAGCCTCCCAACTGTTGAGATTATAAGGACAATTCACTGTTCCTGGCTCAAAGGTCTCTCTCTGTCTCTCTGTCTCTGTCTCTGTCTCTGTCTCTGTCTCTGTCTCTCTCTCTCTCTCTCTCTCTCTCTGCCTGTCTCTCTGTCTCTCTCTGTCTCTCTCTGTCTCTCTCTCTCTCTCTCTGTGTGTGTGTGTGTATGAGAGAGAGAGAGAGAGATACAGAGAGAGAGAGAGAGAGAGAGAGAGAGAGAGAGAGAGAGAGAGAGA
>JADRCD010105388.1:0-12987 GCA_019843815.1 Montemys delectorum | reverse complement strand
CACACACACACACACACACACACACACACACACACACACACACACACAAAGACAGAAATATAGGGCATTTCAGTTAAGTGTACTGCCATTTAGTTTAGTTCATCCCTGAGTTCTGACTTCATGCAGTTCAATGCAGGTCAGCAGAAGTCATCAAAACCAGAGAATAAGAAGTAATCCGAAGATTAGAACAAATTGCCAGAGTTAGTGTGAGGCCAAGCAGAGAACAATCAGAAGCTGAAAGAAGCCAATTTGAATCATATAGCTAGGAGACAAATTTGAGCTAGAACATCTGAATTGAATCAATCAGCCCAAGTTCAGAAAGAGCTACAAAGGGTGAGCTTATTTGAGAATAAGTCTCCAAGACAACAATTAGATTAGGAGACTAAAAGATACATTTATACCTGGCAGATTTCTTTCTGAAGAAATTTTATTAAATATAAATTCAATTTCCATATAGACATATTCTTTAATCACTAATATTAATGAAAAATGTTACTCTTCCTATGATACACTATGGTTCCAGTGGGGCTTTCACAAAAAATTACGTATAGTATTGTTTACAAATGTAAAGCCATAATAGAAATATGGAAAAAATGAGAAAATTAATTTGTATAAATAATCTAAATATGTTATAATTAACAAAAAACACTTAAGTCTTATATACAAACTCCTGGATGGATGTCAGTGCTCTAGTTTTTTTGACCCTGCACCCATGAGCCTGACAGCACCAAAGAGACTCAGAGTGCAGATAAATGCGTACAGGAAGTTGGAAGATTTATATGTGGGATGATTGCATTAGAAGGTAGAGGTTAAACAGTGGAAAAGGCAGACTTGATGAAAATTATTTTCTATAATTTATATAATATAACTCGTATTGTTAAAGATAACTGCCTATGACTCTCTAAACAGCTGTCAAATGATTATTGTTCCTCAGCCAAGGTATTTGCTAAGATTTTGTCTAAGTTAAGTTTGTTCAGATTTTGCTCATGCACTCATAAACTTTCTGTGTTTAGGTATGATTGTATTATGTTGTGGCATGAATGTATAGATAACTTGAAGTCATCCTTACTTAGTGCCACTGCTATCTTTCCACCCTATCTTTCTAGATATTCCCAGAACCTTGGGAAAAGACACAAATCTCCTGTCTAGGGCTGAGTACTGTTTTCCACATGTTGACTGAGTTAGGGTTCTGAGTTATTTCTCATCTACTGAGAAAACAATCTTCTCTGGTGAGAACCAAGAGATGTACTGAGCAATAAATCCTGAGGAGACATTTTATGGTTATATTTAGTTAGAAGAATAATAGTATTAAGTATTTCCTTAAGGCCTATGCATTTTAACAATGTTAGGTCAATGTCACGGTATGACTTAAATCCAATTCAATAGTGATTAGTTATATCAATAATGTTAATGGTGCTATTGTACCAGTGATTGCATTTTTGACAGACAGTTTACCATTGTAGCTCTCAGGGTTCACAGTTTGTGAGACTGATGATGACTTTTGGGCTTTGGTATTATCCTAATACCCTCCCACTCCATAAAAACTAACCAAAAAGGATGAAGTTTCCAGTCCAGTACTCAGCTGAGTTCTCTGTATTTAGACTCAAGTATTTCCTATTTGCAACAATAGAGCTTTGTTATCAAGTTGTGGAAGTCTCCAAAAATAATGCAAATAACCTGTAATATTTGGGATATATGAGGACCATTTGCCAGCAACTCAAAACTATGAAGACACAGACAGATTTATAATTATTAAAATTTCAACTGTGAGTTTAAAATTATGTTTATATATAATTGAGTAGAATAAGCCATTTCTGCCTCTTCCTACATTTTAGGCCCCCTATTTTCAAACCCAAGCTGTAAAAAAGCTAAAGCAGAAAAAAAATGTATTTTTCATCATTTAAGATTATACTATTTTATGAAGTGCTGCTGTAAGATGGCCACTTTCTCCCCACACAATCAGCTGAAAGTTCAGATAGTTGTTTGCTTTAATTCCAAATGGTTTCTCAATGGCAGGTCTACAGATATGTATTAAAATTATGATAAAGACTTCAATCACTCAGCATAATCTCCTCACAGCCGTTCCCCTTAGTGGGTCATTACAGCAGATAATGGAAGCATTTGTAATCTCTGGATACAATTGGGCTAAATGAAATTAGATTCTCAATTTCCTTCACATGAGAATATTTCATAATGGTGCCAGCATTTATTGAGCAATAAACTGAGGGGTTGACATTGCATAAAAGAGACAGATACATAGAGTGATCTCATCCCCTTTAACACTGACTCTAGAAGGTTTGATCTTTACATTAAATATTTATGCAAACTCTAAATTCAAATATGGACCATCCAATATTGAAAGAGTTGAGGAATAACTGTCCCATGAGGCATTTGCAAACTATATTAAAGACATATAGAAGGATATAGAATGCCTGTCCATTCAACCATCTATAGTCAGTGATTCTGCAAAGAGAAATCTATAGCAGAATTTAAACAAAATAACACAATGTAGTTGCTGAATGAAGAAACAGCAGAAAGCCAGCATATTACTCACAACATCTACAGATTTGGGGAAAATGTAACCCTTTTCATGTATAGCTAAATGCCCTTGATTCTTGCTGTCAAATTCTGGAGGTCAGCCCCCAAAATGTCATAAACGTATAGTATTTGTCATATATGGGGCTTTCTTTTTTTAAATTTCTGCTTAGCCTTTTTCCCCTATTTTTTATTAGATGTTTTCTTTACTTACAATATCTCCTTTTCCAGGTTTCCCTCCAATAAAATAAAATAAAATAAAATAAAATAAAATAAACCAAAAACTAAAACAATCCCCTGTTCCCTCCCTCCTTCCCCTGCTCACCATCCCACCCCCTCCTGCTTACTGGCCCTGCCATTCCCCTACACTGGGGCATAGAACCTTCACAGGGCCAAGGTCCTCTCCTCCCATTGATGACTGACTTGGCCATTCTCTGCTATACACATGCTGCTGGAGCCATGTGTATAGCATGGCTTTGGTTCTCTAGTATACGGGGCTTTCTAACAACAATGCTTCCTTACTTTCATAATGATTTTTAGGAAGTTTTGAACAATACTTATATAATTTTAGTTTACTCTATGATCTAGTTTTATTTAATTATAGATACTCAAATACATTGCTTATGGATTCCTACACTAGTAAAAATGTGGATTGTTTTCATTTCTGCTGGGAATATGGTACATTAATTAGGCACATGTAGGTGCCTCTTTATATAATAGTGGTTCCCAACCTTCCCAATTCTCTAAGCCTTTTATACTTTGTCACAATCTGAGAGTGATCCCGACCATAAAATTATTGGGCTGCTACTTCATAACTATAATTTCCTACAGTAAAAAAAAAAGGTTATATAAAAATATGATAGATAGGACATCTGATATGTCTGACCTCTGTGAAAGGGTCATTTGACTTCAAAAAGGTCATGACCTACAGTCAGAACTACTGGTTTAAAACATTAGATCAGAAGGTTTATTAAATATTTATTTATTAAGCTATTTTAAAACTTTCATGCATTGTGTTTTGTGAATACAACGTAGGAATAAACAACATTTAATTATCAACAAATAATTTTCTTATTTTGGACCGTATAAAAACAAAAATAAGGACAACAAAATAGCAATGGAAATCAGCCTTTTCCATATTTTTGTTGGTTATTTTGTTTATTTACATTTCAAAAAATGTTATCCCCCTTTCCATTTGAAAATTAACTTCATATACACACCCATAGATAGTACCACTTAACCCTCAAACATGAGGCTTCTTCGTAGAGTTGATGGTAATTCATATAAAACTCGCTACTTAAAATGTGGTCATCAAGAGTCATTGGCACACTTGGC
Organism: Montemys delectorum; assembly: GCA_019843815.1. Taxonomy (NCBI): domain Eukaryota; kingdom Metazoa; phylum Chordata; class Mammalia; order Rodentia; family Muridae; genus Montemys; species Montemys delectorum. Next base: position 9,117 of record JADRCD010105388.1, on the reverse strand, counting down.
CTAATTGTGATATCTATATCAAAGGTCAGGGATATATACCAAGGCAGAGGAAGAAATATCTAAGAGCCATAAGTGATGGATGACTTCAAGAAAATAACATTTTCCAGACAAAGCAGGACTTATGGATATGTCAATTCAGAGAAACTATAACAATATAACAAAGCCCTCCACATAATAAAGTCTGGCAATACCCAGACAAAACAGAATTGGGTACAAAGTCCCACTTCTAAGCAAAAAGCTATTTGAAATTGTTTGCTTATAGTAGAGAGAACACCAATTTTCTTAAATGGAGTGACACTAGATGTGTATATCATCTGCACTCCAGGTACATGCTAAGAATAATTTGTAAAACCAAAATGTACTTATGACCCCTCTCTCTCTCTCTCTCTGATATCTCTTTGTCTCATTTTATTTTGTGTCTTGTTTACTTTGGGGATTTTTTTTATTTTTAAAAGAGAGGAGGAACATGCAGTTGGTTAAAAAGGAGTATGGGGAGGATTTGGGGGTTTGGGGAGTGGTGAAATAAAAAGGGAACCGAATACTGTACACTGTTGAAAATTATATATACTGACTTATATTAATGGATAAGATTGCTAGGAGAAAATATCATGTCTTTGCCATCTAAAATGATAATAGATATGTCACTCTGTTTCTATAGACTGGGGCTACTTAATTCTACATTCAATTTTAGAAATTAAATTACATATAGCTTTTAGTATTCATGGTCTAGTAATGATTAATTTACATGTATATATTTAGCTACAGTTATCTTAGTGTGCAATAGAGTTAAAGTCATCTTACTTGGGTTTATTAAAACCATATTATATATGATTTACACTATGTCCTCTACAAGAGAGAATGTGATAGAGGGGCTTAGCACAATATTTCTTGGAAATCATGTCTAGTTTTCCATGTTATGGATTTTCAAGTTTGTAAAGGGTTCATTTCAAGAAGCTACATAATATATGATTCAATAAACAAAGATGCATATCTCTAAGAAACCTAGAAAAACCATTTGTCTTTGTGATCAATACCTTTTTCCTGAGAGTACATTATTTGGTTAGATTCTACTGCAAATTATGTTAAAAGGCAGAGTGAAGGAAATAGATGACTAATTGTTAAATGAACTCTTGCTAGATGTGAGGTTGAAAGCTTGTGGTCTATTATTATCAAATGAACATTCAGAAATACTGAAAATATTGGATTTCATGAAAAACAATTAGCAAGGCAGCCATTATATAGTACAGTGATTAAATATATGAGATACAAATAAGATATATATTATGTTTAAGGAATGTACATGGGGTGAAGATCTCAAAAATATGGCAAAAAAGAAGGTACTTAACCTGAATATATATCCACATATGTGGTATTTGCATATACTATATGAGACATGACATATGTTTATATATACATATATAATAAGGTGTTTTCTTAGTTGTTTATAAATTTAAAGTGTAAGTAATCTCTTAAGTATAATTAATCAATGAAATAAACATGAGAATTCACCATAATCCTGCCAAGCAAATAGAAAATAAGATGCAAAAGACATAACGAAAGAAGTAACATATAAACAGATTGGTCATACCTGGGTGCACTAAAACTTTTTTAATTTCAAGGCTAATATAGCATGAATACTGTGGGTAGTAGTCCTTTACGAGTAGAAATGAGGAAAGAAGCAACGAGTATTAACGTTAGGGTAGAAAACCTAAGGTAGCCACTTCCAAAGTATCATGGACTAATAGGAAAATCTGAGTGCAGCAATGAACAACTGAAGGTATAATCCAGAAGCTTAATATACATTATAATAAAATAACTTTTTAAAGAAAACCAGGAAATAACGTGTACTTCACCAATAGATACCACAGCAACTTAGAAGAGACTCACATTATTGAAAAGTCATAAAACAAGGGTAGATCATATAGATGAAATATTAACATCAAACAACTTTATAATAAGTTCAATAATTACTAATTAACTTTTTGGGGGGCTACTTATTATATTGCTTCAGACTTTGAGACACACAGTATGCACTGAGTAAGCACTAGTGGGGACTTATTTTACCATAAAACTATGTTGATAAATAAGCCTGGAAAGCTGCCCTCTTTCACGAATAGTTGACATCTATGGTTGCCATGAAGTCTTTTTCTGACTTTACCACAGGGTTATGACCTTGTGTTACTTACCTATGGCTCTTCTTCAGACATGTAGTTCAGACTAGGTGTTTATTCAAGTGCTGATTATAAATACAGGAATGTAAGAGAATCAAAACCTGTCTTGTACAGTAAAACATGTCCAATATTAACATATATATCTCGATAGTTGGCACAGAAGACATAAGGGATGTCTAATCAAGGTGATTGTCTAACCTAGAACAGAGGCAACACTAACTGATAGACATGCTAAAACAAACAAACAAACAAACAAACAAACAAAAACATGGAAAAGCCTATGAACCCTCAACCCTTCATAAAGTACTACAGACAATTAAGGAAGGCTGAGAGCCAGAGAAGTTTGGAGACCCAGTATAGCACAGAGAAGAACCCATCATTTGATTATTCAATACCAAAAAGTCAGTCCTGAAAATCTACATATAAGTAACATGCTTTATGAGTGGGTTGTATTTGTGTGTATATGTGTGTGTGTGTGTGTGTGTGTGTGTGTGTGTAAAGTTGTGGATTTGTGGGTGTTTATGTATAGCCTAAATAATATATATATATGCATATATTATACACACACCTACACACACACACACATACACACACACACACACATACACATATATATACATATATATTAGGTAATATATATTATCTAATGCATGCATATATAATATATATTCAGTGTAAATATACTATAAACAAATAAATAAAATACACATGTATGTAGAAACCATTTATGCAAAAAGTGGTCATAACATTGAAAGAGAATATTAGGGTTTTTTTTATGATATCAAAATTTAAAATAAACTTTAAAAAGGCATGACTAAGGTCCAGGGAACCTATAATGTGGTCTGTCTTTTGCTGAACCCCGAAACAGCATGAGTAGATCCGCCTATCAATATGTATATGAAATTTGACTGTGGAGAATGCTCACAGCCAAGGTCCCTTTCTTGAAGCTGATATTCTTATATGAATCCTGAGAATTAATACTCAAAGCTTTTGAAAGTGGTGCATTTTAACTGCCAGAAGGCATAAGCCTATTTAGTAATGACACTTTACCCAAAAACTGGTGTTAATATGAATCTTTTTTATTTAGATTTACAGAAAATCCTGGGACAAGCTATGCAGACTTATTTTTTCAAGCCTAAACACTTTAGTTTTCGAAAGTAAGAAAAAAGCCTTTTCCACAGGAAGTGAATCTAGTTGTCATTAAATTCCTTACCTCATTGGCTTATGTTCATCATACATACTACTGAACTCTGTAAGGTCATACTCATAGCATGTACAATGGTCTTTGATGGAGTCTGACCCACGTGTACACTCCAGCTCTTCTCTACACTGCCATAAGATGTGCTGTTGGTACGTCACTTACGGATTTTCTTATTGCCTTCCCTCTGTGATAGAATTTGCATCCTAAAATAGTTACTATGAAGATATATTGAATGCTTATATCATCATAAAACTAAGCAAGTTCAAAATAAATATTTTAATATAACTGTAAACTGGAACATCAATTTTATGCAAGAATATGCAAGCTTCATTATGTTTTCAGTGAATGATAATTTGTTCTCATATACTTAAAGTAGTATTTAAAGTGAGATTCAGCTACCCTATAATTTATAAAAAAAATATTTTTATCCCTTGTGGAGTTTTGTAGTGAATGAAACGAGTAACCATATAATCAGATTGTTTACCAACCCCAGTTCTGGTTCTGAGTAGAATCAACTTGCCATGTAATTACAGCATTAAATATATAGGAATATTTGTATAAATGCATTTTTAAGACTATTGGATTCCTCAGACCTCCTACTTACAATTTGTCTTATAGCCTCAGAATAAATAACTCTATCTTTCTGCTATTATTTAATCACTTCAAAGAAATCAGACTGTCAATAACTTTTTTATTTCATCTCTTCCTGTGTCCCTCTTTTCTTGATTTTTTCCTTTAATGTTGCCTCAGTTTTTCTTTCAGTTGGTACTAAATTATCACAACTTTCACTATTATGATTACTAAGTCTTGATTTAAAACTGAAAAAAAAGATAAAGAAATTCAGAAGGCACCCCCTTTCTCTTTCTTCACCAAATCTTTCTCATTCATTTAATTTTTTATATTTTCTTTTTTAATTATATTTTATTGGTCATTTTATATATTTACATTTCAAATGTTAATCCTCCTTTCCAGTTAAACCCCCTATCACCCTCCAGTCTCCTCTGCTTCTATGAGGGTGCTCTCCACTCCCCTATCTACCCTCTCCCTCCACAGTGCTATAGCATTGCCCTATGCTGGGTCATTGAACCTCCACTGGGCCAAGGGGCTCCCCTCCTACTGATACCAAATAAGGCCATCCTCTGCTACATATGCAGCTGGAGTCATGGGTCCCTCCGTGTGTACTCTTTGGTTGGTGGTTTTGTCTCTGGTTAGATAATATTGTGCTTCCTGTGGGGTTGCAATCCCCTTCTGCTCCTTCAGTCCTTCCCCTCATTTAATATTTTTAAGTCAGAATTAAAACTGATCCTAAATTCTTGTGGCTGGTGAGAAGACATTTGCACAGAGATAGAGAATGTGAGAGAAGAGGGAATTGTATGTTTGTATGTGTAACTAAGTAGAATACAAAGGTGTGTATGTATGTGTATGCATTGTTATTGGTGTGCATATGCACTCATATAAATGATATTCCATATATATGTATGGTTAATCTCTAATGCATCAAAACAATATTGTTTTCCTTCTTAAATTATAAATTCACCTGCCAAGGTTAATTCACCTGCTGACCATGTTTAGCTCTTCTCTGGTCTTCTGTCCTTAGACCATAAAAATACAAAAGTAAAGTGCATTATCAATTTTGTATTGTTTCTCTCTGAAGAATCTCATAAGTTGCTAGTATTCATATAAAAATTCATTCCTCTTTTCCCTTAATAATCTCTGAGTGTTCTAAAAAAATGTTTCCTGGCTCACAGAGCACACTATTATTCTTAAAAGTCCTTGCTCAGTTATGACTAAAGCTAGGGAGATTTATAGCTTTCTTCACTTCTCAACATTCTTTTCTCTTAAATTAGAAATGCCATTCAGATAATAAACATATACTTTATCTTAAATGATTGCGTTTAGCTCATTGGGAAAAGCTAGAGAATCCTGGAATAATTGTCCAGATATCTCCTAACAGAAACTCATCTTGAAGGTGAGATAATGACAATTGATAGAAAAAGACCTTTATTTTCCCTTCCTCAGCGTTTTAGCTTTTTCATGACTTTTGTAAATAAATAGTAATACAAGTTGTAACAAACAAGACTGATAATCTATAATTAGAAAGAATGTAAATAAATATTTGATATTCTATATCTTTTGTCTGTAAAATGCACTACCGCCTAAGACTATAACTTTGAAGCAAGAATTTAAGCATAGAACTTTCAAGCCTAATATGTTCAAGCACAAAACATAGTGACTAGCATTTTGTGGCACATGTAAATATATAGTGCGTTGTGTACAATGCCCACTGGAACTTATCCGTCCCAGGAGATCTGTACTACCCTAATATTCTAAAACAGTGTTTTTATCCATATATACCATCTTCCTTTTTTCCTCAAACAGGGTAAATAATGAAATATCCTCAGTAGATACCCAATATCCAGTTATATTCCAAAGATTTCCTCAAGTTCTAAAGTTTGAGTGTCTTACAGATAATGTGTAAACTCAGTAAAGTAACATTTATCATCCTGATAAGTTTTATTAAATAGTGATCTGCCTTACAATAAATGACTTATCAAAATCAAGAAAACCAGGTTCCTTCTTAAGAAGATAAATACTAATAATAAGCTTAGAATTAAATTTGGCCTTTTTACTTTCTTACAATAAAGTGGCACTTTAAACTAAAAGAAGAGAACATTCTTACAGGTACAGTGTTACACTAAGTATGATAGTCAAACAAAAGCCATAGATATCATTTAATTTTCTATTATTTTAATTTGTTCTTTCTCCTAGTATAACAGAGAACATTATAAAATGCTACAAGATTTAGAATAATTGAATATTTTAAATAAATATTACTATAGGAATGAATTTCATATTACATAGTATTCTACCTCAAGAAGAGTGCCACTCTGCATCCTGGTATCTGAATCACTTCAAGAGCCACTGCACCAAATGCCCTTTTCTTGCTGTTTGATAATGTGCAGTAATAGGTCAGGTAAACTAATTTGTGCCTAAGTGATACCTAATACATCTTCCTCTCAGGTAGCATTTAGCTTGATTAAAACGGACAGGTCAACATAAGGTATTTCAGGTGGGAATTTCAAGCACCATTGAAAGCTAATTGGGCACGACAAAGCTTATATAGAAAAAAAAATCCCATGGAGAATCACGAAGATTGTCACTACCTGCAATGAAAACCCCACCTGTTCAATGTTTGGTAAAAAACAGAGAGTCCTGGTCACGATTTGCTTCCCAGGATGTCCTCCCATTACCAGAGTTTATGTCCCTACACATAAGAAATATCACAGAATAAAATTGTGTTCAATGTCTCACATAATGGATTTTTGTACAGTGTGGACATCTGAGGTGTACAGCTGATGAAAAAAGCATTTGCAAATGTGAAAGCAAGACCAACCCTTTCCACTTCATCATTTATAGTAAAAATATGCAAATAGATCACAGTTATATCCAAACTAGAAGTCAGGAACTGCACCTCCAACCAAAGAGTACACGTGGACGGGACCATGGCTACTGCTACATATGTAGCAAAGGATTGCCTTATCTGATGTCAATGGGAGGGGAGGCCCTTGGTTCTGTGGAGGCTAGATGCACCAGCATAGAAGAGTGCTAGAGCCATGAGGTGGGAGTGGGAAGATAGGTAGAGGAGAAATCTCTTAGAGACAGTGAGGAGAGGGTATGGAATGGGAGTTGTGCACAGGGGAGACTGGGAAGGGGAACAACATTTGAAATGTAAATAAATAAAATAACCCATAGAAAACCCTGAAAAAGAATGGCTTACATTAGTTGAGATATAGCTATAAGTGGGATAGACTGATCAGAAAATGCTTAAATTCACTTCTGAAACAATTGTAAGAAGAAAAAAAACCTCAATTAGATATACTATATCCATCTAGTTCCATTTTATGTTTTAATGGAATATTTGAACTCAAAACATGTGCTTCCCTCTTAGTATACAATGTATGATATTTCAAGACACATGTTGATGTTGAAGGAAAGTTTTTAGAATGTATATAACTAATGGTTTAATAAATTTGCTCTCTCTCTTAGTGCTGCGTTGTTTATGAAAGACAGTTTTGATTGTAGATTTTCCTTTGTATGAAAACACACTTGGTGTATGCTTATGTTTTTGTTGGTTATGAAATGACATGCCCCTAGTAATGAAGAAACAAATTAAACTTAACTGTATGGTTCATTTTAACACCTGGCTCATCTATTCAACCTCTAGAGGAAAGGATTGAATGTGTTATGATTTACTTTTCTCCCTGATTATATGTCATTAGAAGTAGTTAAGTACTCTCCTGTGCAGTACTCATAAGCTAGAATTATTTTTAATATGATAACTTTGCCTATCAATGAATAAGATTATCTTAAATTTACAATATATGATAATGCATCTTACAAAAATATAATATATTATGCCCTAGCCCTTGTAACTGAATGATATGTGTTGCTCTCATATTTGGTCAAACAGTCTTATTATTGCAGAGGTAATGCTTAATATAAAGCTCCAGGAGCAGGGTGATCTCTGTTTGTTCTAGGAAAGTCTGGTTTAGACTATATTGAATGGTGAGTCCAATTCAGCCATGCAACATAGTGAGACCCTGTCTCAAGTAAACAAATAAACCAAACATTATATCAAACAAAACAAACCATGGTAATTCATAATTCATCAAGGTGCTGACCTGAAGGTCTGTGAGTGTTTAGTTAATGACTGTAATAGTGTGTGTATATAATATATAACAATATTCATTCATATATAGCTCAGTAAATGTTGCAGAAAGGGGGGAAGAAAATACAGGAGCCACAGAAAAGGGGGTTGAAATAGTGTTGTGAAATTTTGACTTCTGCATGTGATGTGTCTGTTACACATTTGAACTGAGAGCAGGCTTGTGTACCTGAGTAAAACCAAACGATATCTATCCTAGCCTTTCTTCTGCCTCTATAATACTTGCAGAAAGGTTTGTGTTGTGGCATCTACTGAAGTCAATTAGACCACATGAATGAGAGCTGATTGATTTCAATGTACCTCACAGTACTCAGATTTATTGTATTTAATTGGCAGGTATTCAGTAGTTTTAAAGTCTAAGTATTTGTGTTTCCAGCATTTACACAGTGAATTTTAATCACCAGTATTGTAAATGTAGAAGGAGGAGATGTGATTATATACCAGAAAAGAATTAAAACACAGTATCTCCAATTCTGACCTCACAAATAGGTATCCATGTTAGACACTGGCTTCATTTAATAGTTGATGTAGTTTTCAAAGACAGTATTACTTTTGGTTATTACTGCAGTTATTGGTGTCAGATACTGGTAAACTATCTATAGTTACATTTGTGAATGTAGAAAATTCAAAATAAAAAGGCATTATAAATGCCTTGACCGAGATAGGATATCCAAGTCTAAAACTCAACAGACTTTCTGTATCCATTCCTCTGTTGAGGGACATCTGGGTTGTTTCCAATTTCTGGCTATTATAAATAAGGCTGCTATGAACATGGTGGAGCATGTGTCCTTATTACATGATGGAGCATCTTGTGGGTATATGCCCAGGAGTGGTATGGCTGGGTCCTCTGGTAGAACTATGTCCAATTTCCGGAGGAACTGCCACACTGATTTCCAGAGTGGTTGTACCAGTTTGCAACCTACACAATGGAGTACTACTCAGCTATAAAAAACAATGAATTTATGAAATTCTTAGGGAAATGGATGGATCTGGAGAGTATCATCCTGAGTGAGGTAACC
>JADRCD010105387.1:0-11504 GCA_019843815.1 Montemys delectorum | reverse complement strand
ATATGCATTGTATTTAACTATATCCAGTTAACATCTCCACATTTCTTTTTCTATATTTGTTGAGAATTGGATACTTACATTAAGCTTCTTATTTCACAATACAAACATTTTAAAACAAGGAGTTGTATGTTCACTTCTATTATACAATACTAGTACTAATGCACTGGCTAAATGAACTGTGTTTCTTTCTTATTTCAATGCTGAAGATGAAGGTCACTCAGATGTTTGCCTAACAATGTGACAAGAAGCTAATGTATTGTTTGTCTCCCTTCAACTATTTCTTGTACCATTGAAAATTTGGTTTCTAAACAGGATTTGACTTTGATTATTTTAAATTTATTTATTTATTTATTTTTTATACTCCACATTTTATTCCCTACCCCTAACCACCCTCCACATCCCATAGGTCCTCCAACACCCCATCTCCCCGTGGATATCCCCATCCACCACCCTACCTGACATCTAAACTACCTGGGGCCTCCAGACTCTGGAAGGTTAGGTACATTATCTCTGAATGAACACAAACCTGGCAGTCCTCTGCTGTATGTGTGTTTGGGGGCCTCATATCAGTTGGTGTATGCTGCCTGTTTGGTGGTCCAGTGTTTGAGAGAACTCAGGGGTCCAGATTAATTGAGACTGCTGGTCCTCCTACAGGATCACCCTTCTCCTCAGCTTCTTTCAGCCTTCCTTAATTCATCAACAGGGGTCAGCTGCTTCTGTCCATTGGTTGGATGCAACTATCTGCATCTGACTCTTTCTGCTATTTCTTGGGTCTTTCAGAGGGCAGTCGTGATAGATCCCTTTTTGTGAGGGCTCCATAGCCTCAGTAATAGTGTCAGGCCTTGGGACCTCCCGTTGAGCTGGATTCCTCTTTGGACTTGTCACTGGACCTTCTTTTCCTCGGTCTCCTATCCATTTCCATACCTGTAATTCTTTCAGACAGAAACAACTACGGGTCAGAGTTATTACTGTGGAATGGAAACCCCTCCCTCATTTGAGGACCTGTCTTCCTGCTGGAGGTGGGCTCTTTAAGTTACCTCTTCCTACTCTCAGGCATTTCATCTAAGATCCCTCCCTTTGAGTCCTGAGAGTCTCTCACCTGCCAGGTCTCTGGTGCATTTGGAGGGTCCCCCCCAATCTCTTAACTGTCGAAGTTGCCTGTTTTCATTCTTTCTGCTGGCCTTCAGGGCTTCAGTCTTTTACCCTCACCCAATACCAGATCAGGTTTCCCTCCCAACTTCTCCCACTCCTCTGTCCACTTTCCCTCCCCATTAGTGATTTCATTCTTCTCCCTCCCAAGTGGGACTGAGACATCCTCACTTGGGCATTTCAGCTTGTTGACCGTTTTGAGTTTTGTGGACTGTATATTGGATATTCTGTACATTTTTTTGGCTAATATCCACTTATAAGTGAGTACATATCATGCATGACCTTTTGGGTCTGAGTTAACTCACTTAGGATGATATTGTCTAGTTCCAACCATTTGCCTGCAAAACTCAGAATGTCTTTGTTCTTAACAACTGAGTAGTATTCCATTGTGTAAATGAACTACATTTTTTGTATCCATTCTTTTGTCATGGGACATCTGGGTTGTTTCCAGTTTCTGGTTATCACAAATAAGGCCACTATGAACATAGTGAAACACGTGCCCCTGTGGCATCGTGGGGCATCTTTTGGGTATATTCCCAAGAGTGATGTAGCTGGGTATTCAGGTAGATCTATTTCCAATTTTCTGAGGAAAATTCAGATTGGTTTCCAGAGTGGTTGTATCAGTTTGCAATCCCACTAGCAATGAAGGAGTGTTCCTCATTCTCCAAATACTCAGTATGTGATGGGAGGAATTTCTTTTCTGGTCCAGTCTATTTGGCCTTCTATAGGCTTCTTGTACCTTTATACCCATCTCTTTTTTTAGGTTGGGGAAATTTTCTTCTATGATTTTGTTGAAGACATTTTCAGGTCCCTTGAGCTGGTAATTTTCAGTCTCCTGTATTCTAGTTATCCTAAGATTTGGTCTTTTCTTTGTGTCCTGAATTTCCTGGATGTTTTGGGTTAGGAGGTTTTTATGATTTGAATTTTCTTTGACAATTGTGTCAGTCTCTTCTATGGTATCTTGTACACCTGAGATTCTCTCTTCTTTCTCTTGTATTCTGTTGGTGATACTTAAAACTGTAATTCCTGACCTTTGTCCTAGGTTTCCATTTCATGGTTTGCCTACATTTGTGTTTTCTTTAGTGTGTATATGTCTACTTTTAGGACTTGGATCGCTTTATTCAATTCTTTCACATGGCTACCTGTGTTTTCCTGTATTTCTTTCAGTGAGTTATTGATAGACTCCTTCATGGACTCTGTTATCTTCATGAGATAGGATTTTAGAGCAGATTCCTGATTTTCAGGTGTGTTGGTATATTCAGGGCTTGCTGTGGTGGGAGAACTGAGTTCTGATGATACTCACATATTTTGGCTTCTGTTGCTTATGGTCTTGTGCTCGCCTTTTGCCATCTGGATATCCCTGGTATTTGTTGGTCTGGGTGAGTGTCTGGTGTCTATTCCTTTTGTCCCTGGGTTGCTTCAGGTCTCCAGGTAGTCCTGCAGCTCTAGCTGTAGTAGACCATCCGTGGGGCCTTCCAACTGGGGGCTCTTCACTGGTGCAGAGAATCTGCTGATCTGTTGCCCTGACTGCAGTAGATCTCTTGGGAGGCCTTCAGACTGTTGGGTCTTCAGAGGAGCAGTCAAGCTGTTGTCCAACTGCTCTGAGTGCAGCTGATTACCACTAACTCTGAGTGCAGTGGGTCCTCAACAGTTCAACTGCTCTGAATGAAGCAAGTCCTCTAGGATGGATCAGGATTAGGTGTCTTCATGGAAGTAGACCAATTAGGAGACTGATGTCCAGCAGAAAGGACAGGGCAGAAGGGCTGGACTTGGATTTTATTCTGAAAACACAGACCAATTTTTTTTTATCTTATATTAAAATTTGCCTCAGTATTTATCTCTCTTTCAAAGAAAGGTGTTCAGTTGCTAGCAACCACATTTAGGCAATTCACAGCTATCTGGAATTCTAATTCAAGGGATCCAACACTAAAGACCTCCACAAACACCCACACATGTGACATGCATGCACATAAACACAAACACTGACACACATGTAAAATCTGGTATTATAGAGCAGGATGTAGAATGAGGAAATAAAGGGAAAGATGTACTTTTGTTATTATAATTTCAAAAATGAAAATTAAATATGTGTTGAAATAAATGTGGGTGTTGAATATATGAATATATATTCAATATATATATATTCAATATATATATATCAAAAAGTTAAAATTTGGCCTAAGAGACAAGGCAATTAACTGTTAAATGCTTAGTACGTAATTTATGTTCTACTACATATATTACAGAACCTTCAATTGAAGTCTATTGTTTAAAAATAGCATGTCTTTTTTCTACTTTCTAAAAAAACTATAAAATAGTTAGAAATTTGGGGATATTAACTCAGTTAGATGAGATGAGATTTTGTTCTTGGGTGGCCTAAAAGGTTCATGAGCTCTGTGCACCTTGGCACAGACATTTATTGAAAACAAATCTTTTTTGCTCCTCATTCCATTAACATTTTAAGAACAACTACATTTATAGAATCACTGTGGTGAATTAGCCTCTAAATGATGTATGAAATGAAATATCCCTGCCAACTTCAGATAATGGGCTGAGTTCTGTTATGCTCAGTTACTTCTTTGAATGTGTGCATGTGCAATCCTATTTAACTTTTCTGTGTTTTTGACTACAAGCATTTCCCCATGAGAAACCTCTTGTAAACATGGTAAGATACAAGAAACATAGTATAAAGAACTACTGTGACTAATTCAGGAAATATCACATTGACACTGACTTGCATCCCACATACTATTTAGGACTGAAAGTATGTTGTTTATTCCACCTATGAATGTTACAAAGACCTCAAAAAGCCACCTAAATTGTCTGCTAAGGAAATTAAGTCCATTCAAATACTTCAAAACTCTTTTACTAAAATCTATAAATTCTTCCACTGAACTACCCAAAGATATTAATTTTTCAACTATGAAATAGTACAACTATTAGAAGTTTCAAGGGAAAAAAATTCACCCTAGTTAACATAATAAAATAGGTACATATTATGTTTTTAAAAGTACACTGATTTTTCTTTTTAAAGTAGGAATTGTCTATGATGACTTAAAGTAGTTTCAAATGCCCCCCAAAATATTTAAATCCATAAAATGACAAACAGATAAATAAAATAAAACAGATGTCAATAAAATGTACAATTATGATTGTCAAACATTTCTTAATGAGATTTTGTTGTCTATAATTCAATCTAGTCTCTACTTCAGGAGCTCAACATAAAGTATGCCTAGTTAGCATAATCCAGACATAAAATTAAGAATAAAATCTTTGTAGAGGAGAAACCTAGAAACAGGATAACATTTGAAATGAAAATAAATAAAATAAAATGAAATGAAATGATTAAGACAAAAAAATAAATCTTAAAAATATATTACCAAGCCGGGCAGGGGGTGGCACACGCCTTTAATCCCAGCACTTGGGAGGCAGAGGCAGGTAGATTTCTGAGTTCAAGGCCAGCCTGATCTACAGAGTTATTTCCAGGACAGCCAGGGCTATACATAGAAACCCTGTCTCAAAAGACGAAATATATATATTATATATACTGATATATATCTCAGTATGTATTACCAGGATTGGAGGATAATAGTAGCTTCTCAGTCTTTCTTATAATTGTTGAATGAAATATTAAAGCCAGAATTGACCAGAAAAGAAAAGAAAAGAAAGTAAGCTAGTAAGTGTTGTGAATCCATGGTTTTTGCTGAAATCCCTACCTTCAAATTCCGACCTTGAGTAACTAGCGTATACACCCTCAGTGAGCTGGGACTCAGGATATGTAGGCTACATAAATCCTTTTCAAGACAAGTTACTTTGGACATGGTCTTAGTCATAACAAAAGAAAGCCCACTAGGACTTCATCCCTTGAGAAATCTGACTCTCCCTTTCACCATCCATTCACCACCTGTAAATTCTTCATCTAGGGATAAGAACTTGTGGCATTTCTCCAGTCAACAACGACAGGAGAACTGATATGGTCATTATGCAAATTTTGTCCATGAAACCATGTGGTTGAAATTTTATGGGAACAGTTTCCCTTTCACATAATGGTGACATTTATCTAGTAACAGGCATTCTGGTCGTTTAGCTTTTGAAATATTTCTACTTCCATTTTGGCAGTGTTCTGTGAGGCTTTGGTAGAGTTCCATTCAAAATGTCTATCGGTTAAGGTAGAGCAGTATTGCCTATCACCATTCTCTATATTTACAAAATGTGAATCTCCATTATAGTCTCCATATATTGAAAAGAGAACTGTCTTTGAGGTATACTGAGAGCTACAACTATCTGTGTTTAGAATACATTTAGAAATTATATTAATCTAGGAAAAAGGGCAGATTAGGCTATCCTCCAGTGTATCTCTAACCATGCGTAGTTGGCAAATTTTATACTATCAGACATGGATTCCCTCTCATCAAACAAGCCTTAAATCCAGTAAGACAGCTGTTATGTGCATCCAAGATAAAGTGACATTATTGCACTGCAAAGAAAATGAAATCATAAAACTGATTGATAAATTTATGGAGCAAGAGAAAGATCAGTAGTAGATATCTCCATTTATTTGTAAACTCTAGGTCCCAATTTTTATATTTGGTTATAACTTGAAATCTCCATTGAATAATTGTTTTTAAAAAAGTAGAAAGGGGTCATTGTCAGGGGAGGGAAAGGCTCCATAGTAGAGGGGATAGTATGAAACATTGTATGAAGCATACAATGGGAAAAATGTGGGAGGCTTTAATTGGGGGTGAAACAAAAGGAAGAGGAAGAGAAAGGAGAAACAAATAGTACTGGTGATGTTCAAACAGAAACATAAGGAAACACACTGTGTTACACGTTTACTTAAAATTCATATGTAGCATATACATAAGAATACGTACAAACATCATACAATACTTACATGCAAGTATTTATGTGGTAGATTTCTTTTTGTCAAATCAAATTAGGCTAGTTTGGTGATTGTTAGCCTCCCAAGAGCAATGTACTTGGTAATAAAATTCTCAATACCAGGCATAGGAAGCCTTCCTTAAAGTTTTTGAGGGTAACACAAGAGTTTTCCAAGTAATACTGGTTTTTATTGTGCTCCTGATTGCCTTCCAAACGTGAGGCTAAGACATTATTTCTGAAGAAACTATGAACTTTAGACATAGGATGTGGAGAACTTGAATCAGGACTGACCTGGAACTCTCCTTCCTAAGCGCTATGCAAGTTGCCAGGGGAAAAAGACAAGGGGTAGTCCAAAAGTTGTAGAGCCTACGAAAAACAGACTGTCCTTGCCAAATATCCCCAAAGTTATGTTAGTTGTTTGATGGCTATAGAAGAAAATTACAAAATCTATATTTTTTTTTTCTAATAGATAAAGGTGTTATGCTAATCAGTGCATAGAAAAAATACTAAGAACATCTATCTTCTGGCAACATGATCTTAAATACAGAACCCTTTTCTATGATACATATACAACTATATATATACATATTACATATGTACATAGTAAACATACATATTCTTTTAAAATTTAAACTCATATTTTTTCAGATTTATTAAAATTTATGTGTGAAATATGAAAATAAAATGATGAAAGTCCCATTAAAAAAAAACAAATTTTCTAATTATACAGGCTACTCTTTTTGTATTGAGGTATTTTTAGGTGAGCCTCAAAATATTTATTTTGTATTATTTACAAAGGTTTTTAAAGGCTTGGATTTTTAATAGTAGTAAGGAAAAAAATCCTTGAAGTTATACATCAAATCAAATTAAAACACACCACCTGAAGCTTATATTTGAGAATATAATCTGGTCTTCTATAAATGCATAGTATGTACTAACATTTTAAGCTGGAAGAGTTCTATCTACTTAGAAGCTGAACTGTTTTCAGGGTTTGTACTAAGAATTCATCACACACATGCATTTTCTCCTTCCTAACAAAGCATTCATTGTGTTCTGCCTGTTTAAGATGCTGTTTAGGATTGCAAGTCTCAATTTTCAATGGGAATGAACTACATTCTAAGCACATTACCCAAGGTATTGTTCTCCTGGGTCTAAATTTCAGCTAATGAAGCAAAGCCAATACACACACATCTATTATTTTCACATGGGGAATAGACTCACGGGGTGAATGAAATTGGCAATTTACCAAAAATACCCAAAGTAAGTCTTAAATTGAAAAGTCCCCAAGATAAAAGAAAATATAAATACTTCAAGTGTGGAAAGTGTTAATAGAGCTAAACCACTGATCAACAGTGGAATTTTATGGCGTTTCCAAACATAAATATTCTATTATGAATCAAAAAAATGTATGTTTCTAAGTTTTTATTTTACAATTGTAAGTTCCAATGCTTTTACTGACCTATGAAGTGAACAAATTACTGAAATATTATACAAAACTTTCATTGACTAAGATCTTTAGATTTGCATAATTAACTTTTTTGCCTGCTTTTAGTTTGTCCATAAATATTTTGATTTACTGGTATCAACACTGGCACTTAAATACCTACTGAATAACTATCAAAATCAGACATTTAGAAATTTCATAAATAATATTTTATTTACTCTTTGAAATGTCATAAATATGCAGAATTAGGTAGATCATATCCACCCTCATTCAATTTTCTTAAACCAGCATGTTTGCCTCCTGACTTCATGACCTCTTGTTTGTGTAATAACTCACTGAATCTAATTGTAAAGACATTTCAATTGAAATTTAGATGAGAGCCAGAAATACAATGGGAAAATTTGGCATTGAGTAACATGAGTATTAACTGATCTTTGTATCCAACATTCATTTCAGTATTACTATGGATATCATTAACTTCCAACAGATAAATGGTTAGGTTCAAATCCATTTAAAGTTAGCACAAAACTCATGCCTTTCAAAAACTGAAATTGTAAATAAGTAGTCTTTTCTTCTGATCATAGGTTATGTGCTAACTGGTTTTATGATATCTACCTTTGGAAAACAGAAGGTCTAAAATCTTGCGGTGCACAGCCATTATATATCTCAAAAATACATTCTGATTAAAGAGAACTTGAAGTACTTACAAGTGTACTTTGAAGGAGTCTTTGTTTTCATGGTAAGATAGACTTTTCTCCATTCAATTTGGCACATCTATTGGTGTGATCCTGTTTACCTCATGTTCAGACATTAATGTTGGTGACACTTTATGGGTATAGACTCTGATATATTCAGACTTAACTCTACATAAAGAACTATAGACAACTGAGGAAAGGTAGGAGAGCAAGACATGATCTTCCCCATGAAATTTGTAGAAAAAGAGATAATGAATTTTAAGCAGAGTAAAAGTATATAGAGAGAAGTATACAGGAGAGGAACAAGAAAAATATTATGATAATTAAACTATATTATTGAAAATGAAAATAACAAAGAAAACAGGGTGCTGATGGTAAAACCCTTTGCATTTTTTAAAATAATGCAATGGTTAATCTGAAATTAAGGGAAAGAACTTTTTAAATTCTTTTTGAGGAGCAGATTTTTATTTAAATATGGAAATACAGATGATAAAACAAGGCATTGCAAAAGGGAAAACTATGAAGTAATAGAGGTAAATAAGAGAATAGGGTAATAAATATCAATTCTCATTATTTAGAATTTTGTCTAATACAGTACTTACTTCCTGTCACTTCCTGAGGTTTTGAGAAAATCTCTTGGCTCAAAGAATTCCAGATTTATCCATTTTCCTTGATAAATTAAGATTTATCTCCCTTTATAGCTATTAACTGCTTCCCTATCTTAACATCTAAACAAAATAAATGTGTATTTTTATATAAAATTATTTTTTTACATAAATCTTTTATTATTTTGTGTATTATTTTTAAAATTCAATTAATGTTACTGAAAATGTTCACAGTTCATTATTTAAGACAAAGACCAGATCACATTATTTGTTCCAGGCTGGGGAACTCTTCATGTTCCAATGCTTGATTGCTTCTGCCAATGTAGAGTGAGAGTTCTAGATGTGCTGCACTTACATTCTATCATGGTTCTTGGTCTTTAGAGTAGCCCTTGCAGGTGGTGTGACATTTTAACTCAAGATGGCTTACCATTTATTTCCGAGAATTTGCACATGCAGATGTCACCATTTTGTTAAATATATCTACAAGTAATTTTGTCCTATAGAAGTCCTGGGTTTTCTACATAAATGAAAATGATCTCGCTAGGACAAATACAGCTAAATAAAGACTAGGCTAACCTGGACTAGCTACTTGTTGTTGTGAATAAAATTTAGTTGGGCCCCAGATATTCCTGGATTCACGGATGTAACAGCAGTGCCTTCAATGGAATGGGAACCCCTGGCCCTGAAAGCCTACACTTGCCCTCTGGTGCCTTCTAAAAAAAATGCACAATTGTCTGCTATAGAACTGATTAACTGCTATATTTTTTAAAAATACAAGATGCTGTTTTTCAGATAAGTTTTTATTTTTATATAAGAACTTTAAATAATGTAATAAAATGTTAACTTATATGTCTCTAATAGTTTTATAATTTGTATTTTAAGTTTAGGGACCAGTTATATGTCAAAAAAATTGTAAAAAATGATTTTAAAAATAGGAGTGCTCTATCAAATTATTTTTATATTTCATATTTACCTACTTAAGAGCATATATACACACATACTTTCCCCAGTTCCCACGCTCTTTTATTGATGGTTTTCTGTGTAAAATTGCACCAATAATATCTACTCTTAATATCATTTCAAATTTTAGTTTTGTTTTGTGTGTGTGTTTGTATGTTTGTGTGTATATGTGTGTGAATATGTGTGTGATTGTGCATGAAGATGCATGGGTTTTGTATGTATACATGTATGTATGTATATTATGACTGTATTTGTCAAATCTAAATGTACTACTACCTTTGTGGGTCAATAATTTAGATTCTGACACTGGAGGTATAGGGTATTGTCTCATGACATGCAGCCTGGCAGCAGAACTTAGATCTTCTGGAGAAACAAGACATTTTCTTAAGAGCTGAGCCATCTCTCTGGACTCCTGTTTAATTTTTATAACTTTATGATAAGGCTTGAGTCCATCTAGGCTTTCTGTGATCTATAGTAGCTCTTTAGAATTTTGCAAATTAATTATAACTTTTATATTTTTTACCAAATACTCTAATGGCATTTTAGAAGGTTGACATTTAATCTATAGTACAGATTGTAGAATATAATAATGCTTGCATATTGTTTATTTGTTGTTATGATTTCTTGTTTATTTATCATGATTATGTAGAAACTTTGTCCAATTTTTTTGGAAAATGAGGCAAATTTTTAACATTTTGAACAAATTTAAACAAAATATGATATGAAAACATGGGTTTTTAAAAGAGGAAGCAATAAAAAGTATTGAGGTATAAAGTATTTGTTTTAATAAATAAAGCCTCACATGAAGTATATATCCTGCTCCTGAAACAATACTTTTACAAATTAATGAATACCTCCCTTCCATTTAGTAAAATCATAATAACATTAGAATGAAAAAGTGGCAAATAAAATGTTATTAATATGGTCAATGTTAATTTGGTTGATTAGAAAGCTGTCATCTCAAGTTTGGTAATATAAACATTTTGTCTTGAGTTAATCACACTCTCAAAATGTGATTACTTTATTAATCTGGAGGCATGATTGCAACAAGCAATTTTAGACAAATGGAAGTAAAACTTGAGGAAACATGTCAGGAGAGTAAAAGCCTGGTTATCTATGATAGAAATTCTCAAACACTGGAATAGCTGTGCCAGTCTATTTTCCACATTTATGACAATGGCCCCAACACTGAGAAAAGTCAAATGTGTTTCTACATGCACAATCTTGGATCAATATATTGTCTGACTTGAAATTTGCGTAACTAAGAGTCACATTCTGCTATGTCCTGCACAGCTTTGGAGGTCCCTGACTTTGGCAATAAAGTACTGTGGAGGAATTTTAATCCAGCAATAGAGCTGCTGTGGCAAGGGATCACACTCAAAGACTTTTTATGTCTGTGTTTTCCACCTGGAATTCAAACACCCTACACACTTTTCATCCCTCTGGCTGGAATACAGGCATGCCTGTAGTATACACATTTAATTGCTAACAATGAAGGTAAAAATCAGTTTGTAGATGGAAGTGGACTCATTTAAAAGTGACATCTAATTGAGGGACAGATAAAGTGAATTAGAGGAAGATTTGACAGAATGACTTAGAGATAGGATACTCTACTCTCATGAGAACACAGGAGACTTAAGACAGAAGAGGATAATTAAAGTAGAGTAATGCAGAAGGAGGGAGGGATGGAGGGAGACATATACACATACATATAGGGAGGGAGGGAGAGAGAGAGAGAGAGAGAGAGAGAGAGAGAGAGAGAGAGAGACA
>JADRCD010105384.1:0-11597 GCA_019843815.1 Montemys delectorum | reverse complement strand
ACACACACACACACACACACACACACACACACACACACACACACACAAGAAGGCAATGGAAAAGAAGTGTGCTGCATATCCAGGAACAAAAAGTACACACAAATCATACTAAGCTCTTCCAAATTACCTCTTGTCAGTTCTGGTTGTTTAATAAGGCAGATATAGCCTGTGAGTTCATTGGTTCCCAGCATGCTGATTACTGCTGCCAGAGAAATTGATAAAGTATTTGAAAGCCAAGTGCTTATTGTTAGTAAACTAGCTTAATATCTCAGATATGAATGGTTCAAAAAAAATGACAGCACACAAACTCAGTTTATCAGCCTTTTAGAACAAATGCAGCATTTAAAGCAGCAGAAGAGGCAGTGCAGGGAGATATTAATGAAGTGTTAACAGCTGTGTCTTCATCGCCTTACCAGCCATTTGTTTTCCTATTATATTCAGGCTGCCAACTTCAGTCAGAAACAGGTTTACATGAGGACGTGAAGCCTTTCACCCCTATCAAGAGTGAAATGTCTTCTACACCTGTCCCTAAAGTTGCAGCAGTAGAGTGAGTCTGCCACTCTATAGTTGTAAGAAACAGGGATGCTATGGCACCCAGCAGTGTGACTTTGTGTGCAGGTTTTGAATTCAGGCTACTAAGCATCATGTTTTGATTCTATCACCTATAGTTTTTGAGACACACAGCCTGTCTGCTTGAATGCCTTTCTGTGAAATTATATTCTTACCTTTCTATACATTTAGACCAATATCTATCTGTACCTTAAAGTTTACTGATGTGAGATTTATAATGTAACATATCATATATTCATTTCTTAGCGTATAGTTTCATATATTTCATGTGTATTAGTGTATTTGATAGGTTCTCTCTGTCTCTATCCCTGTCTTTCTGTGTCTGTGTCTGTGTCTGTGTCGGTGTCTGTGTCTGTCTGTCTGTCTGTCTCTCTCTCTCTCTCTCTCTCTCTCTCTCTCTCTCTCTGTGTGCGTGTGTGTGTGTGTGTGTGTGTGTGTGTGTGTGTGTGTGTAGAAATTCTCAAGGACAGATTCAACTGGCCATGTACTCTTGAGTCCCCTTCAGTACTTCCTTGCAGTACATTCACTGGGAGTGCCTAGAGAATGTCAATGAGGAGCTTGTAGAGGTACAGCAGAGGTGATAGAAACTCAAATGGAGACACCTACCTCTCCTGTAAGCCTAAGTGGGAACTAATTTACCACCAACCTTAGCCACAGAAAAAGCAGTCCTCTTCATAACTGGAATAGGTGTTTGTGATAATGGAATCAGTCTCAGTCACATGAGCCAGGTTATCTAAGGAAATCATATTTAATGCTGAGTCCTTCTATCAGGTTCCACCAAGACTGCCTCCATCTTTACTCAATTTCTTTGTAACAGTATTTCTTCCTGTTCTCCCATCCTCAACAATTTAGGATCATGTTCTCCTCTTCCAGCGCTCTGTGGTCTTCCATGCTTATTTTTTATTATATGTTTTATTTCTTCATGTTACAGCACTGAGCACCCAAAATTCTTTCTCAAATCCATTGATTCTACTTAACTTTCTTAGTTTACAGTACCACTGTGGTTTATATGTTTTCTCCACATACACTGTGAATTCCTCACTATAGCATTATCTCCAAATATGAGCTGTGTGGTCTAAATCAGCCAAAATGAAAATATTTACTAATTTGCAGCTCTTTTCAGCATAGCAATGAAAAGAGAGTTGAGCTATAGAACTAAGAAAGAAAAAGATAATTAATCCCTGCACACCCAACATAGAGTGGTGGCCAGGTCCAACTATTGACATAAAAACTTCTGTTCACAGAGGGGAACATAAGACAGCAAATTATCTCTTTCTAGTCCACTACAGTTTTTAGCCTAGTAGGAAAACTATTATTAACTCTATGGATAGGTCTCAGAGGTAACATGCATCACATTCGCCCTAGTTCATTTGTTGAAGGTAAGTCAACCAGATCTAGCTTACACTCAGGGAAAATGATGGTCTGTAAGGAAACAGAGATAATGAAGCATCCCTGAGACTGTGGGCTATAAACAATCCTAGATCTTTTGGAAAGCAGATCTTGAAATTCCAAACACTATTAACACCTATGTCAATACCATTAAATGTCTCCTTCTCAGTATTGCCCACCTGTGGATGATACACCCTACAAACAAGCTTTTAATCACAGTTCAGGTTTGACTAGTAGTCAGATTAGCTACAAATGGCAAACTCTGTGTGGATGGACATATGAGAGCAGACAATTTTAAGTATAAGTAAGTTATTCACCTGTAAAACTGATACACACCTCACAGCCACAGCCATGTTCTTGGGATGACATGACATAATTGATTTAGAGGAAAACCTCATCCCTATCTCTCCAGACCGTGGCCATACTCCAGATGATGTTATTTAAAATGTACTTGCAGGAAAATTTAATTGTTCAATAACATGTTATATATGAAGTCATGAGTCTCTTTTCCTATTTTTAAAAAAAGGGAACTGGAAAGATTATGGTGGTTATAAAAAGTTTTTATTTGGTTAAAGTCCAACATGTACTTACATCTCTATTTTGAAATAATTCCGCAGTTAAGTAACTCCTCTCTTGGCCTCAATTTTCTTATCTGAAAGACAGAAAACACTTAACTTATTTAAGTATTTGTTGCAATTGTTGAAACTACTAAGGTAATTTCCAGTCTGCTTGTATCTGCTTTCTAATTTTTACCTTCACCTCTTTGTCTGCCCAGTGCTCTTGGCAATTAGTTCACCCTTCCCCTCTTTGAATGTCTAGTGCTCTTGGCAATTAGCTCACCCGATTTCTCCTGCCTTACTCCTTGGCACCACTTACTACATTAGCTCCCAACTTCTCCCTTAGCTCTTTCTTGAAACCAAGAAAAATTTGTTTTGATGTTATTTCTCCATGTTATAAGATATTTTCAATTTTAAAATATATAATAAATGTCATAATCTTAGAATAGCTCATGTATAATATAGGATTGAAAATATTTCAATTTAAATTCTTTATTAATCTTTCCAACTTTAATTTTATGTCCACATTTGTAATGATTTTACTACAAATACCTATATACCCTTGGCCACTTTTTACACCTTAGATATTATAGTGAGAAATTTGGTCCTTTAAAAAAAAAGTATATTTGAATTGAGTTTTACTGGTAAACTTTATTGGTTTAAATGTTATTTTGAATCATTTTATAACCAGTCCATACCTGTAAAAGATATAATAGTGTTTTATTTAGTTTTATGTATGAACCTTTTAAATACCCTGGAAATATATAAAAGAAAGGGTCTTTGCCTCACATATTATGTTTGTTTGATAAATACTTTAGACAATAAAAATATCTCTAAGTTACTATTAGAAAATAAGCCATAGGCTGAATTTTACCACTCTTGGTTTAATAATAGATCTGCCATGATTCATGCTTACTTGAGTAAAATATAGAATTTGCACATAATTCCTTTCTTCGTATTTGTCTTTTTTTTTTTAATTTTAAGCATTTTTCTTTCCTTTTGATAGAGAACACACAGGTATTTGTATGCATAGATTCTTAAGGTGACAAATTTAATTAGACATTCTGTCCTGTGGACATATTCTTTGAGAACTTGCATTATAGTGAGCATGGCTGCATTTATTTGTTTGTAGAATGGGCTCCCAACCTCAGAATGGCAGTTGAAGCTTTTAATGCCTTCTATTTGCTTGATATTATAAGTGGAAAATGGATTTATTCATTAAAATCAGCCTGCTCTCACCCACTCATAGACACATGGATCTATACATCATTTAAAATGAAATTAACCCACTGGATATATAAATAAATAGTGATATATAAAACATCTTTTGGAGAAATTGTACTGTGCCACTTGACAGCAAACCCGCTATGGAATCTTGGAAAGTGGTTAATATATGGTTTTGTGTAAGAATCTGTCATAACAATGCTAGCTCATGTGTATGCATATCTATAATTTAAAAATTACTATGCAAGCCTTGCTAGGTTGAATTTCTCTAGTAGAACTCATGTTTTGTGGAATAAATTTTATTTATTTCCTCAGTTTCAACATTTTTTCATAGTTAAGTTGATAACTTTCCTTGATCTTATTATTTATCTTCTTATGGAAGGTGTAACTTTTCTGTATTCCTTTGTATGTTTTTGCTTTGCCTTGGATATCAGGTTTCATCACCAACACCTATTAAGCACATAAGAATCAAAGACCCTTTAGAGGAACAGGGATATATTATTAAAATGTCTAAGCATTTATTTTGAAATTCAGGTGGAACATTAGGTTTTGAGACTCTTTCTACCAAATGCTTACTTTTCTTCTCTCTCTTTTTTTTTTATTAGGTATTTTCTTTATTCACATGTAAATTTCCCTTTCCCAGTTTCCCCTCCAAAAAACAAACAAAAACAACAAGAACAAACCCCTGTTGCCTCCCCCTCCCCATGCCTGCCACCCCACCCTCTCCCACTTATTGGCCCTGGCATTCCCCACACTGGAGCACAGAACCTTCACAGGGCTGAGGTACTCTCCCTCCATTGATAATCAAATTTGCAGTCCTCTACTATATGCATGCTGCCAGAACAATCAGTCCCACCACGTATAGTCCTTGGTTGGTGGTTAAGTCCCTGGGAGCTCTGAGGGTACTAGTTAGTTCATATTGTTGTCAAATGCTTATTTTTTAAACCTCCAATATTTTATTTTTCCATTGATTTATTTATTCAATGATTGAAATAATAGGACCAACCAAATCCAGGACTGGGAGGTTTGGTATTGGCACTGATAGCAATTAGTTAAGAAGTTTTGATAGTTACAAGATCAGAGCAAATCATGGGTAAGTAGGAAGCTTGAGGTCAGCAAGTATGAAATATCATCTGAAATCTATCTTCTGCCTCTTTTACACAAAGAGATTCAAAAAGACTTACCTACATTTAATCAAATGGATAGATACCAATTAGAATTGAACAGTGAGGTTTTGTTGCTATTTAGCTTTTTAAAATTTGTGTCCTTGATTTTATTTTATTTTTTATTAGATATATTGTTTATTTACATTTCAAATGATATCTCCTTTCCCGATTCTCCCGGAAAAAACAAACAAACAAACAAACAAACAAACAAAACCCTGTTCCCTCCCCCATACCCCTGCTCACCAACCCATCCTCTCCCACTTCCTGGCCCTGACATTCCCCTACACTAGGGCATAGAATCTTCACAGGACCAAGGGCCTCTCCTCCCATTGATAATCAACAAGGCCATCTTCCGCTACATATGCTGCTGAAGCCATTAGGCCCACCATGTGTACTCTTTGGTTGATGGTTTAGTCCCTGGGAGCTCTAGGGGTACTGGTTAGATCTTACTGTCATTCCTCCTAAGGGGTTGCAAACCCCTTCAGCTCCTTGGGTCCTTTCTCTAGCTCCTAAAACAGAGAGCCTGTGTTCAGTCCAATGGATGGTTGTGAGCCTCTACTTCTGCATTAGTTGGGCACTGTCAGAGCCTCTCAGGAGACAGTTATATCAGGCTCCTATCAGCCAGCACTTGCTGGCAACCACAATAGTGTCTGGGTTTGGTGATTGAATATGGGAAGGATTCCCAGGTGGAGCAGTCTCTGGATTGTCCTTCCTTCAGTCTCTATTCCATAGCCTGTATCTGCAACTCCTTCCATGGGTATTTTGTTCCCCCTTCTAAGAATGACACTTTGGTTCTAAGAAAGACACTTTGGTCTTCCATCTTCTTGAGTTTCTTGTGGTTTTTGGATTCTATTTTTGGTATTCTGAGCTTCTGGGATAGTAGCCACAGTAATTGCCTACCATGCGTGTTGTTTTGTGATTGGGTTACTTCACTCAGGATGATATCCTCCAGATGCATCCATTTGCCTAAGAATTTCATAAATTCATTGTTTTTAATAGCTGAGTAGTACTCTATTGTGTAAATGTACCACATTTTCTGCATCCATTCTTCTGTTTACATACATTTGGGTTGTGTGTGGCTATTATAAATAAGGCTGCTATGAACATAGTGGAGCATGTGTCCTTATTACATGTTGGACATCTTCTGGATATATGCCCAGGAGTGGTATAGCTGGGTCCTCTGATAGTACTATATCCAATTTCCTGAGAAATTGCCAAACTGATTTCCAGATTAGTTGTACCAGCTTACAATCCCACCAGCAATGAAGGAGTGTTCCTCTTTCTCAACCTCATGAACATCTGCTGTCACCTGAGTTTTTGATCTTAGCTATTCTGACTGGTGTGAGGTGGAATCTCAGGGTTGTTTTGATTTACATTTCCCTGATAACTACGGATGTTGAAGGATTTCTTTAGGTGCTTCTCAGGCATTTGATATTCCTCAGTTGACAATTCTTTTTTAGCTCTTTACCCCCCCCCCCTTTTTTTTTTTACAGGGTTATTTGGTTCTCTGGAGTCTAACTTCATGAGTTCTTCATATATATTGGATATTAGCCCTCTATAGGATAAATGATTAGTAAAAATCTTTTCCTTGGTTGCCCTTTTATCCTATTGACAGTGTCCTTTGCCTTACAGAAGCTTTGTAATTTTATAAGGACCAATTTCTCAATTCTTGATCTTAGAGCATAAGCTCTTGTTCTGTTCAGGAAATTTTCCCCTGTGCCCATGTGCTCGAGGCTCTTCCCCACTTTCTTTTCTATTAGTTTCAGTATATTTAGTTTTATGTGGAAGTCCTTGATCTACTTGGACTTGAGGAGATGGGAACAAGGAGATAGGAATGGATTGATGTCCATTCTTCTACATGCTAACTACTAGTTGAGCCAGCACCATTTGTTGAAAATGCTGTCGTTTTTCCACTGGATGGCTTTAGCTCCTTTGTCAAAGATCAAGTGACCATAGGTGTGTGGATTCATTTCTGAGTCTTCAATTCTATTCCATTGATCCACCTTCCTGTCACAGTTTTTATCACAGTTGCTATGTAGTAAAAGTTAAGGTCAGGGATGGTGATTCCAACAGAGGTTCTTTTATTGTTGAGAATAGTTTTCTGTGTCCTAGGTTTTTTTTTGTTGTTCCAGATAAATTTGCAAACTGCTCTTTCTAAGTCTTGGAAGAATTGAGTTGGAATTTTGATGGGGATTGCATTGAATCTGTAGATTGCTTTCAGCAAGATGGTCATTTTTACTATATTTATCCTGCCAATCCATTAGCATGGGAGATCTTCCCATCTTCTAGGATCTTTGATTTCCTTCTTCAAAGACATGAAGTTCTTGTCATACAGATCTTTTACTTGCTTAGTTAGAGTCACACCAAGGTATTTTATATTATTGTGACTATTTTGAAAGGTGTTTCCCTAATTTCTTTTCAGCCTGTTTATCCTTTGCATAATGGAAGGCCACTGATTTACTTTAGTTAATTTTATATCCAGCTACTTTGCTGAAGTTGTTTATCAGGTTTAGGAGCTTTGTAATGGAATGTTTGGGGTCACCTAAGTTTACTATCATATCATCAGCAAATAGTGATAATTTGACCTCTTCCTTTCCAATTCGTATCCCTTTGATCTCCTTTTGTCGTCTAATTGCTCTGGCTAGGACTTCAAGTACAATACTGAGTAGGAAGGGAGAGAGTGGGCAGCCTTGGCTAGTCCCCGATTTTATTGGGATTGCTTCAGGTTTCTCTCCATTTAGTTTGATGTTGGTTTGCTGTACATTGCTTTTACTATGTTTAGGTATGGATCTTAAATTCCTGATATTTCCAAGACTTTTATCATGAAGGAGTGTTGGATTATCTCAAATGCTTTCTCAGCATCTAATGAGATGATCATATGGTTTTTTTCTTTGATTTTGTTTACATAGTGAAGTACATTGGTGGATTTCCATATATTGAACCATCCCTGCATCCCTGGGATGAATCATGATGGATGATCACTTTGATGTGTTCTTGGATTCGGTTTGCAAGAATTTTATTATTTTTGCATCAATATTCATAAAGGAAATTGGTCTGAAATTTTCTTTCTTAGTTAGGTCTTTGTGTGGTTTAGGTATCACAGTAATTGTGGCTTCATAGAACGAATTGAGTAGAGTACATTTTGTTTCTATTTTGTGGAATAGTTTAAGGAGTATTGGTATTAGATTTTCTCTGAAGGTCTGATAAAACTCTGCACTAAACCCATCTGGTTCTGGACTTTTTTTTGTTTGGGAGACTATTAATGACTGTTTATATTTTTTAGGAGATATGGGACTGTTTAGATCATTTATCTGATCTTGATTTAACTTTGATACCTGGTCTCTGTCTGAAAAATTGTACATTTCATCCTAGTTTTCCAGTTTTATTGAGTACAGGCTTTTGTAGTAGGATCTCATGATTTTTTGGATTTCCTCAGTTTCTGTTGTTATGTCTCCCTTTTCATTTCTGATCTTGTTAATTAGGATACTGTCTTTGTGCCCTCTTGTTAGTCTGGCTAAGGGTTTATCTATTTTGCTCATTTTCTCTCTTTTTTTTTTTTGTTTTGTTTTTTGTTGTTTTTTGTATAGAAGTGTTAGGCCCATACCTAAACATAGTAAAAGCAATGTACAGCAAACCAATATCAGACTAAATAGAGAGAAACTTGAAGCAATCCCTCTAAAATCAGGGACTAGCCAAGGCTGCCCACTCTCTCCCTTCCTACTCAAGGCTGTCCTGGAACTCATTATATAGACCAGGCTGGCCTTGAACTCAGAAATCTGCCTGTTTCTGCCTTCCAAGTGCTGAGATTAAAGGCATATGCCACCACTGCCTGTGATTTTCTCAAAGAACTAGCTCCTGGTTAATTTGATCCTTTGTATAGTTCTTGTTTCCATTTGGTTGATTTCAGCCCTGAGTTTGACTATTTCCTGCAGTCTACTCCTCTTGAGTGTCTTTGCATGTTTTTGTTCTAGAGCTTTCAGGTATACTGTTAAGCTGCTAGTGTATGCTCTTCCCAGTTTCTTTTTAGAGACACTCAGAGCTATGAATTTTCCTCTTAGGACTCCTTTCATGGTGTCCCATAAGATTGGGTATGTTGTTCCTTCATTTTCTTTGATTCTAAAAAGTCTTTTATTTCTTTATTTCTTCTTTGACCAAATTATTATTGAGTAGAGTGTGGTTAAGCTTTCATGTATATGTGGGCTTTCTATTCTTTATGTTGTTATTGAAGAGCAGCCTTAGTCTGTGATGATCTGATAAGATGCACGGAATTATTTCAGTCTTCTTGTATCTGTTGAGGTTTGTTTTGTGACCAATTAAACAGTAAATTATGGAGAAGATATCATTAGGTGCTGTGAAGAAAGTATATCCTTTTGTTTTAAGAGAAAATGTTCTATAGATATCTGTTAAATCAATTTGTTTCATAACTTCTCTTAGTCTCAACATGTTTTTGTTTAGTTTCTGTTTCCATGATCTGTCCATTGCAGAGAGTAAGGTGTGAGGTACATTGTGTGTTTTGAGCTTTAGTAAAGTTTCTTTTATGAATGTAGATGCCCTTGCATTTGAAACGTAGAGGTTCCGAATAGAGAGTTCATCTTGGTTGATCTTACCTTTGATGAGTATGAAGTGTCCCTCCATATCTTTTTTGGATCACTTTAGGTTGAAAGGTGATTTTATTCGCTATCAGAATGGCTACTCCAACTTGTTTCTTGCAACCATTTACTTGGAAAATTGTTTTCCATCATTTTATTCTGAGATAGTATCTGTCTTTGTCATTGAGGTTGGTTTTCTGTATGCAACAAAATGTTAATGTCTTAGCATGCCCCAGCTCTTAATATTTCGAAAAGCTTTTTCTACTCTTACCTAGATGACATTTAAATTTTCTTCATATTGAAAAATAAAAATAAAGTACAGATATGGTTCAAAGAGTTTATGGCAAATTAGGACTTGGCTCAGAATTAAGCTTTCTGATCTCTGTTCTACAGAGAAAATTGCTAGAATCAGCAGTCATAATTGAGGTTCAAGTAAAGGCTTTGTTTTGCAATTTGCTTTCAGGTAATAGAGAAAATGTGAAGGAAAGCTTGGCATATATAAATCACAGTTACATTCACGTTTATCTACTTTGCATAGTTTATATTTACAGCTTGTTTTTTAATGCCAAATGCACTCTACTGAAACAGACAGTTAAAGGCAAAGGGGCCAATAGTTTGTTAACAACTGCACCATGGTAAACAGGGAACAGAAATCCTTCAGATTCGGTTTCTTTCAAATACTGCCACAATTTCAAAAATGAGGAAACTGGACCTTATAAAAAGCTAAATATATGGAATTGAGAAACATATTCATATTCAATCAAATCTTGTGTAGGCACAATCAAAATAATTGTAACCTATGTCCAAGTAATTTGTAGTAGAGATAGAAGTAGAACATAGTTTTCCTGGCTAGTGCTCAATTGGTATTTGCAAAGTCAACTTACATTATTGATAGATTTTTGAATAATGAATATTTTACATTCATTTAAAGTATAACTTAATTGCAATTATTAATCTAAACATTTGAAAATTAGGAATATAGCATGCCATAATTTTATACAACACTGATACTATCACAATTGATTTTTTTGTACTCTTCAGTTTTTTCAGTTTTTAATTTGTCAAATAAAGCCAGTTTTTTTTTTTAGATATCATGGAAAACAGAACCTAGTTCAATAAATTGAGTGTGGTGATAAATCCAATTTATATTCTCAAATACTATTTCATAACTGTCTCTGTTACTGGTATTATTAATTTATATGTATATATATGATATTAAATTAAAAACAAACAAATGCTTATATCTTCAAATAGCACAATTCCATAATAAAATATATTGAGTGAATCCCGGTAAATAAAGTTAAAAATTTGTTTTTAAGTTATATGAATTCCTAACTTCTATCAAAGAGAAAATAGATTTTCTGACACTCTAAGTGGAAAAATTTAGTTGCAAATTTCTCAAACCTTTTTATTCCAAAATTCATTTTTATGAAAATAATAAACCTTTGGAAATTGTCAGCATGGTCTATTTTGATAAATAGTTATTTACCTATTTATTTAATATGACTTTATTCAGTATATACTAATCATTGTATAGGTATAGAGGACACCTAATAATTAAAGCAGAAAGATACATGCCCTTCTAAAGTTAATATTATTGATAAAGAGACATAATATAACCAAGATAAAATCTGGCTTCACTTCTCAAAGCGGGCATATATGGAAAAGCAGAACAAGCAGTTGTTTTTGTATTAAGGGAGCCTGGGAAGGTATAGTGTTAAGTTGTAATGATGGGTGGTAGAACAGAAATGCCCTTAACATGGAATTCTCTGTGGCCACATCCATACTAGTTTCTGATAGGATGAGAACAGTCCCAGGCTAGGAGGGCACAGAAGTTACAAGAGCCAAATCATGTAGTTCTTGAGACATGCTGGTGAAGCATTTGCTTATAGAAGAAATAGAGGTCCTTTGGATGGATTGGGAGGCAGCAAAATATACATGTCATAAGGCTGATTTACTTTTGAAATAATCAAAAATGATTGAAAGGAAGAGAAAAACACTAGTAGATATGTGTGGGGTCATGTGTGTATGTGTGTGTTTGTGTTTGTGTGTGTGTGTATGTGTGTGTGCGTGTGTGTGTGTGTGTGTGTGTGTGTGTGTGT
>JADRCD010105382.1:0-13798 GCA_019843815.1 Montemys delectorum | reverse complement strand
AACTCTAATTTCAAGCCTGTAGGGAGCATGCAAAATGTAAAATCCTGACTGAATGTAAGTCCTGAGTATATGTGACTTGTTTTCATGTGCCAGCCATATCAAGGATCCTGATGTCTTAGACTGACAGGAAGTACCAAAGCCTTCCCAGAGCTAGGCTCAGGGAAATGGCAGATTCTCCTCTCCTGGTCAAAGTGTGATGATAGTGTGTATAGCAAATGTCCAACATAGCTTTCTCTGCCAAGATACGTATGGCCTGAAGACTACTTCCCCACATCTACCTTCCCCTACCTTCTTGTTCAATTGTACTCAATAAGTCTTCCTCCATGTTCAAATGAATATAAGTACAGTAGCTTCCAGAGTACTGTGGCCCATCCATCAGAGGACGCATAGCCCACTTGATTCGAGCTTTTCTGTGTACACGTGTCTGTGTATCTGTCTTTCCTTCATTCCTTCATCATCCTCAGTCAGAATTCCTGGACCAAACCAGGGCAAAGATATGTCACAAGCCTTACTGCCATTCCATGTCAGAAAGGCAAAATATATATGGTACCTGCTTAACTTTTCAAACAAGATTTGGTGCTAAACGGACTACTGCATCAAACTCTTCTGGGAGAAGATGCAGATAAATAGAAAACTTTTTTCTTGATTATTTACACTGCCATCAATCCATAAAAATTCATTAATAGTTTAAGGCTGACTTATTTGGTAGAATGGCTATTCAGTGAATGTGTTTGTGTCAAAGGCTTCTATTATCAATGAGCCTTAGGGCCCATCCCAATATAGGATACAGATTATAGCCCTGTAGCTACCCAGAGCTATTCCATAAAGGGCATAAATGGATGCCACAAACAGTTCATCCCTTTAAGTGTCATGGTTCTGATTAAAGTGGCAAAGGATTTCTGAATGGGAGGCCAACACATCACTGATAGCCACAGGCTCCACTGTCTGTCAGCCATCATTCCTGTCATCCTGGAGACACATAGTAACTTCAACTTGAGATTTATTGAGCTCTCATTTATAGCCAACTGCCAATAATTTATAGTCCTGGGGGACAACATGAACATACATAACTGAAATTCATGATCTTCCAACACACTATAACCAATAATCTGAATTTTTCTCATTTACCTATTCTGTCTATAGGAATTATGTTAAAAAGTAAAATGGTTTCCACGTATGTCTCTGTCTTCAATCCTATACAAACTTTGAATCTGAACTTCTAAATGAAAAAGGTAGGCATCCAATTAGAGTTACGTCCCCAACACGAATATCTAGAGTCATTTTAAAATGCATATTAAGATTGTAAATGAATTGAGAATAGGCATTCTGAGACTTGACACTTTAGAACACATGAAGTGGGAGCTCAAAAGCCACTAAAGAATCAATGTATATCCAAAAAAGCACAAACAAATACCCACAACCCATAAAGCCACGTTTCCAATTATGAAAAAACAAGCAGCAGGCCTGTTGAACAGCATTCTGGAATCTGAACAAGTCTCACAGCTTTCCCTCTATCGCTAGCCACAACACCATCCTTTGCTAAGAATTTAAGAGTGCCATCTTCAGGGTTCTACAAACCTTCCATCCTTTTATAGACGTATCTTGTTTAAGAAACTCAGACTTAATTACTTCTCCTTTTCTTAAAGGATCCCTGGTACAACGTTTTATATTAACTAAGGAGAAAGAGCAAAAGGCAGTCTGTCACAGCCCAGTGCTGTGGCAGAAGAAAAGCTCTCCATGTAGTTCTGGGCTTTGTATGTATCAAAGAATCTCTACGGCAAACATCTATCCTTTAGGGTGTTCACCTCTGAGACTGACATAACAATGCCTACCCTCCTAGCAGAAAATAAAAAGCACAAAAAAAACCCATTTTAGAGTGAACAAACCATTATCATGTGCGATTTACTGCACAATCCATGAGTATGGAGGCAAAGGGTAAAGGATTTGTAGTCTCTTTTAATCTATACAATAAATAAAAGTAGCTTTAATAGGCACAGGCAACTTCCTTTTAAGAAACTGCATGTGCTATGACTGTAGAAAATCATCACAATATCTATCTTCAAATGCTCATTATGGAGGAAAAACATTTTTTTCCAATACATCATTTAGCAATCTTTACCATGTACTCTGGATTCCTGAAGTAAAATTAACACCCACAATTGTTACAATGTAACTGAACAGATCTTTACATTATCTGCCCTCCCCTCTATACTCCTGGCTACTGAGAACAACTACTCAATCCTCCTGACCTTTTTTTTTTTTTTTTTTTTTTTTTTTTGATTTTTAACCTGTATTTTATGCAATATTTTGAAAGCATTAAGAGAAGTAATTTAGAGCAATTATGTCAGAATTTATAAAAAGAAACAACTTGGAGGAAAATGCATGTATACAGATCATTGTATATCTCCTCCTGACCTTTTTAATCACCTTTAAATATTAAAAAAAAAAAAAACAGACACCTTTAAATTTC
Organism: Montemys delectorum; assembly: GCA_019843815.1. Lineage (NCBI taxonomy): Eukaryota > Metazoa > Chordata > Mammalia > Rodentia > Muridae > Montemys > Montemys delectorum. The sequence continues at coordinate 11,328 of JADRCD010105382.1, read as the reverse complement.
CCATGAATAGATCAAGAAATTCCATGTTTAGTGTACTATGCTCTCCCATTCACGTCTATTTGAGGTATGCAGTGCAATGCTTATGTAAGAAAAGACTAACATCTTTGCAGCCCACTAGCTTCAAAACGTTCCCAGCCAGTATTCTATGAGGTGAATCCAAACCCAGAAGATTTTCATTTACCAGAACAAAAGGCTCTCTAGCATGCACAATGGCTATAAGGACTGTCATTGTTGAGATCCTACCATGTCCCAAATGGTAGCCATCACTTGAGCATGCAGAGTGGTTAAAAACTACCACTGGTGAGGTTTTACTACGTTCTGTGTGGTAACCATCATATCTACACATAATGGCCTTTTAAAAGTCTTTTAACAATTCTTCAAAAAGACATGCTTGTTTTAAGATGATACAATTGAAGTTGAGAGAAATGAAGTGACTTGCTTAAACATCTGTTGTATTCAATAGCAATACATGGTGCCTAGAATTGTATCTAAAAACAGTATGCATGTATAAGATATGTACATAATACCAGATGAAAAAACATGGTACAGTGGTACAAATGGCTATATTAATACCCAGAATCCACTTGAGTTTGGGCTTGCGGGGGAAGAATGTCTGTCTTACAATTGGATTGCAACGGAATTGGCATTGGCAATAATAAACAGGAAAATTTACATGTAAATAAAGAAAATATCTAAAAAAATAAAAAATAAAAAAAAATAAACAGTCCCCAAGTACTTACTAACAAAAACTTATTTGCAAACTGACTGGAATTCTCTACTCCTTCAACAGACCTAGATTAAATCTTGTGACCGTCCATTCTGCCATTTAGAATCTGGCTAAAAGCATTTAAAATAATGTTGTTCTTCGCTGACAGAAATCACTGGGGGCGGGGGGATCATCTCATTTCTTTTCCACATAGGACAACTTGTAGGTGCCTTGCTGAGTTGCTGAGTGCTATTTCTTCAAGTCATAATCCTCACAGCTTGTTGAAAAATCAAAACAAAGAAAATATACTATTAGAGTTTCCATATAAACTCACTGACATGCATGAAATTATGGGTTAAAAATAGAACCTTCATATCCTTAGGCCAAGGCTATTTAATAATTAAAACTTAGTACATATTGCCAAGAGAACACATTTGGCTGTTTTTTTGATTTCATAATGTGTTAATGCCAATTTGACCTTAGTATCATGATTCCAAATAAAGCAAATTATATGAGAATGATCACTGGACTTCAAATACTATAAAAATTATATGGTGATGATTTATTGTCCTTTTCTTTTTTGTATGTGCACTATGGATATTTTAATTGTATTAGGTTTTTCAATTTAGAAAACCAATACAGTTTTATATTTCTTTTTTTATTAATCATTTTATTTGATTACATTTCAAATGATATCCCCCTACCTGGTTACCCCTCCCCAACCCCCATCTCCCTTCCCTTTTCCTCTGTAGGGTGCTCCTCCTCCCACTCACCCACTCCTGCCTCATCACTCTAGTTTCCCCTACACTGGGGCATCAAGCCTTCAAAGAATCAAAGGCCTCCCCTCCCATTGATGCCCGACAAGGCCACCTACTGCTACATATGTGGCTAGAGCCATAGATCTTGCCATGTATACTCTTTGGTTGTGGGTTTAGTCCCTGGGAGCTCTGGGTGGTCCAGTTAGTTGTTCTTCCTATGGGGTTGTAATCTCCTTCAGCTCCTTCAGTCCCTTCTCTAACTCTTCCATTGAGGTACCTATGCTTAGTACAATGGTTGACTTTGAGTATCTGCATCTGTATTGGTCAGGTTCTGTCAGACCCTCTCAGGGAACAGCCATAGCAGGCTCCTGTCATCAAACATTTCTTGGCATCAGCAATAGTGTCTCTGTTTGGTGTCTGCTCATGGAATGGATCTCTAGGTGGGGCGGTCTCTGGATGGCCTTTTCTTCAGTCTCTGTTCCATTTATTTTGCCCCTGTCTTTCCTTTGGACAGGAACATTTCTGGGTTAAAAATTTTAAGATGCGTGGGTGGTCCCATCTCTCATCTAGGTGCCGTGCCTATCTACTTGTAGTGGTCTCTACAAGTTCTATCTCCCCTTTGTTAGGTATTTCAACTAAAATCATTCCCATTAGGTCCTCAGAGCCTCTTGCTTCCCTGGTGTCTGGGACTTTCTAGTGGCTACCCTCAGTTCCATCCCCAACTCCTACACATTTCTATTCAATTTCCTGAACACTCTGTACCTTTTCCTATCCCTTCCAATACCTGATCCTAACCCACCGATGTTTCTCTCCCTCTCCTCTCTCCCTCCCAGGTTCCTCCCTCCCTTTACCTCCTGTGATTATTTTGTTTCCCCTTCTATATAAGATTGAAGCATCCATACTTTGGTCTTCCTTCTTAGGCTCTATAAGGTTTGTGGGTTATATCATGGGTATTCTGAGATTTTTGGCTAATATCCACTTATCAGTGAGTACATGCTATGTGTGTTCTTTTCTGTCTTGGTTACCTCCTTCAGGATGATATTTTCTAGTTCCATCCATTTGCCTACTAACTTCATGAAGTCATTTTTTTTATAGCTGAGTAGTACTCCATTGTGTAAATGTACCACATTTCCTGTCTCCATTCCTCAGTTGAGGGACATCTGGGTTGTTTCCAGTTTCTGACTATTATAAATAAGGTTCCTATGAACATGGTGGAGCATGTGTCCTTATTACATGTTGGAGCATCTTCTGGGTATATGCTCAGGAGTGGTATAGCTGGGTACTCAAGTAATAATATGTCCAATTTTCTGAAAAACCTCTTGACTGATTTCCAGAGTGGTTGTACCAGCTTGCAATCCCACCAGCAATAGAGGAGTGTTCCTCTTTCTCCACATCCTCCCCCAGCATCTGCCGTCACCTGAGTTTTTGATCTTATCCATTCTGACTGGTATAAGGTGGAATCTCAGGGTTGTTTTGATTTGCATTTCCCTGACGACTAAGGATGTTGAGCATTTCTTTAGGTGCTTCTCAGACAAATCATTGCATTTGTTTAAAGTTCCACTTTTGAAAAATAAGGATCAGATGTTACTGTCAAGTAAAGAAGCTTCTCTCAAAAGCTAATTAGTATTACTAAGCTAATAGACCTCCAGGAAAGTTAACCAGTAACCTGCCAGTAATCAGGTAAGATAGATAGATAGATAGATAGATAGATAGATAGATAGATAGATAGATAGATAGATCAATAGATAGATATGCAAAAGCTGTTCGATAGAGTTATGTTAAGAAATCATTATAAAAGAAAAACGATATCTCCCAAATAAACACGCAGGCTATGTTAAATCACATACCAAATTGTTTGGAAATGAAATTATCTTGGAGAGGATATTTACTATAAGCAGTCAAGATTTAAATAAATAAAATTAGAGGAGGAAAAAAAAAGCCAGTTTCCTTGTGAGGATCCATCATTGTTAAACAGGCAATCTCCCTCAGCTCTAGAAGCCAAGGCTATAACTCTGGGAGCTGCTCTCATGACAGAGGTCTAAAGGAAGTAAAACAAAAGCAGGCTGCAATGGTAGGGGAGGAAAAATCTCCAGTCATACTTGAGAAAGTGAATAAAGTTTCACTGTGAGCTGGGCACTCAGAGTGTAACTAAAACAGCCTCTGTCTTCATCCTAAAGAAGTCCTTAAGTAGGATAAGGAAAAAAGTTGCTCTGAACAATATGAGCATAAAGATACCAAAAACTGACCTATAGCCAAAAGGACATTGTTATTTTCTGTATACTGGTAAATGTTTGGAATTTTGGGAAAAATAGACTATCATAACTGTATGGGTAATTAAGGAAAAATAATGAGAAAGAAACATGGGAATATTTATGAAACCTTCTGTGTACACTGGAGGCCATATTTACCTCCCTTAAAGAAGGCAACATGGATAGTGTTCTGGACATGACTAGAAAGCCTCATGAAGACAAGACCCTTTGTCTGGTTTGGTCATTAGAATGGAGACTTAAGCATGATGGGGCCTCAAACAATATTTAATGAAGGAAGAAAGGAGAGAGAAGAAGGAAGAACAATGCAATTTAATGGTAAAATGTATATTTGATACCCTGTGTAGAATTGTAAGGGGGAAACTATGACATGGCACTTGGCCCCAGGACCTTATAATCTATTCAAGAGAAACATAAGGTACATACAAAAGGTGACTCACAACCAAATATTAGACCTTGGATCAAGTCAAACCAGTGATATGAAGGTTAACCTTGAAAAGTGTTTGATAAAGAAGGACATCCCAATGAAGTGCAGAAGACAGAGAATTTTCGAGGGTGAAACAAGAAGCAATGATGGCTCAGTAAAGACAATAATGTGGCTGGAATCCTAAGCCCGTGATTTCCTAGTGTAACAGTGTCTCTATTTATAATGCTGATGATCATTCATGATTTTTACAGTGCTTCCAGTTTGCATTATCTCCTCACTCATAAACCGTGATGGGGAGCTGATCACCATTTAAGTAAAGTAGTCTAAAAAAAAAAATGAGAATTTGACTCAGCACTATCCACAAGGTTATCTAACTACCTTCAAGAAATTGATAGTGTTGGTATGCATAGTGTTAGCATATGATAGAAAAGATGCAAGATTCCCACACAAATGTTAAGAAAAATGTAGGGTTTGGGGAGACAATCCAGTCAGTAAAGCTCTTGCCTTGCAAGCAGGAGAACCTAAGTTTGATTCTCAGAATCCACATAAAGAGGCAGACCATGCTGTGCCATTTGCAATCCCAGCACTCCTGAGTAAGTACAGACTAGATGTTAGTGACTCACTGGCTAGACAGCATAGCTTATTGGCAAGCACCATGCCAGTAAGAAATGCTGTCTCAAAAAAATAAGATGTAGAGAAACTACATGCAACGTTGACTTCTGCCCTCCAAACACACACACACACACACACACACACACACACACACACACACACCATGCACATATGCATAAGAACACTCAGATTTTCAGGTGTATGAGTAGAACTACACCCAGGAGTGTAGAGATGACAGAGAGGAACCAATCCTGAGCTCAGCTTTGATGTTCCTTGCTCTGCAGCAATCTACCTGGTAAGAACCCCTTCTCTCCTGGAATAGCTATGGGTAACCATGGTACATGTGATGTTCTTTATAGGAACCACTGAAAAGTAGCATCCCAGGCATCCCTTCCTCCAGAATAGCATGGACCAATTCCAAAACATAGAATGTACTTCAGTTCCTCCTCTTTTCCTCTGTCAGGTACCTTTACAAAATGCATAACCTTCACACCCATGTATGTTCATCTTGGAAATAGCCTATTCGATCTTTGACCTGCTATATTAAATGGCACTTCCTTTCACAGATTGCCAGTCCACTGCCTGGTGGCATTGGTTGCATTCATTCATGTGAGAAATATTTAAGTCTCTCCCCAGAGCCAGTCCATATATATATATATATATATATATATATACTGCTTCAGCTTCAGTCTTTTTTCTACATTAATTTATTTACTAACATCACATTTCAATCACAGGCTCTCCTCCCAGTCCCCCACTCATATATGTCCTCCTCTCATCCCTCATCTCCTTGTCCTCTGAGAAGGAGGAGGGTCTCCGTGGGTATTAACCCACTGTACTGGCTAGTTTTGTATGTCAACTTGAAACAGGCTGGAATTATCACAGAGAAGGGAGTTTCAGTTGGGGAAGTGCCTCCATGAGATCAAGCTGTGGGGCATTTTCTCAATTAGTGATCAAGGGGGTAGGGTCCCTTGTGGGTGGTGCCATCCCTGGACTGGAAGTCTTGGGTTCTATAAGAGAGCAGGCTGAGCAAGCCAGGAGAAGCAAACCAGCAAGGAACATCCCTCCATGGCCTCTGTGTCAGCTCCTGCTTCATGACCTGCTTGAGTTCCAGTCCTGACTTCCTCTGGTGATCAACAGCCATGTGGAAGTAAGCTGAGTAAACCCTTTCCTCCCCAACTTGCTTCATGGTCATGATGTTTGTGCAGGAATAGAAACCCTGACTAAAGACACCCACCCTGGCACCTCAAGTCACTATAGAACTAGGCGTATCCTCTTCTACTGATACCCAATAAGGCAATCCAGATATTAGACAGATATCAGCAAGTCTTGTGGAAGAATTGGGAGAAGGACTAAAAGATCCTGGTGGAGGAGGATAGGAACTTCACAGGAAGTCCAACAGAGTCAACTACCCCTGGGGTCTCACAGAGACTGAGGAGCCAACCACAAAGCATACACAGGCTGGATCTAGGCCCCCTATACATATGTAGCAGATGTACAGCATCACTCTTTTTCAATCAAACTACCACATATAGATAGCTATTTCCTTAGAAAGCAGACCAAACCACCCCAAAGCCACAGCAGAACTGTACTGTCACAGAAAGTACACTTGAGACATAAGAACTACATAGAGATCAGGATCATGACAAACTTCCCAACACTTGAATGAATCCTAGGAAAGCATTGTAGATGTATGGAAAGACCCAACATCACCAACATCACCATGACTTAGGGACCCGAAAAATGCAGAATCATAACAAATTTATCAACATCACTGCTATCGACACATATAAGACCTTCGGCAACCTGAAAGAGTCCATAGTGAGAACAAAGAAGAAATGGAGGAAATGACAGTAAAATGAAACTGTGAAGAACTCCAGGGATGCCAGCTCTACTAAGAATGTGAACTGTTTACATAACTAAAGGAAAAAGCAGGCAAAGAAAAGAAGGGAAGAAAGGAAGGGAGGGAGATTCAGAGGCTATTCAATGAAGAATCAAGAAGTGGAAGTAATTATCAATATGAAATACCTCAAGATGCTCAGGAGTTAGTTTTAAAAAGAGGAAAAGAAAGGATGTTACTATCCAGAAGCAATTCCTACAACTCTGGCTGCCTGATTTGGATGTCAGTGTTCACTCACAAATACAAGCTGATGGCAAACCCAATGCCACTCAGTTCATTTGGAATTTACCATAGTCATTGAAAATAACAACTGTCCCAGAGGCATCTGCTTGTGGTGTGGAAGGATGTAGGTGGCTGATTTTGCCCCCCTAAGGGAAATCCATGTTCAACATGGTCTGCACATTTTGGCTTAAATGATGTTCTCCTTGGTAATGGAACTATCTGAACTCATGAGTGACATATTGTCAGTCTGTAGCGGATTTGTTTTATAGTGCCTCAGTTGGTCATTTTCCAACTCCAGTGCATTTGGATTTTCTTCTGGTATTCCATGTTCATAATATGCAGTATAATTTGCCACAGACCATTCTACCAGATGGCCTCCTCTTTCACTCCCACCACATCTGTGAAATCTGCCCACACATTCTTTATACATCCTTTCTTCTGCCAACCATCACAGAATACATCTCCTCACAGAAAGCAGTACTCTCCTGTGCTGATTATGTTCCACTGAAGACTGGATCTTTTTGATCACATGATGCTCATCAAAATGAGAAATAGATGTCTGAAAAGGACAAACGAGGGGGGGGGGCTTCCAATAAGAAATGATGCTGTGTGAATGAAGCCTGTTTCCCTGACTGCTTCCCTGACTGTCTGTGTTTCCATTTCTATTTTGTCTCTTTCAGAAAACAGGACCAAGGTAAATAAAAGAAATCCCAAGATGCCAATATACCAGATGTTTTCACTTTCCTGAGTTCCCTCTCCATCTAGACCCGTGTGTGTGTGTGTGTGTGTGTGTGTGTGTGTGTGTGTGTGTCTTTTGACAAGTTTGAAATTTCAGCCTGCATACAAATCTGTATCTTGCTGTTTTTCATCTGCCATGATGAACATTTTCTAAGTTTTCACAGTGTTCAAAATTATCAATTTAAGAGAGATATAATATTCTACAGAAAGTGTAGGAGGTTGACTATGGATTTAAACACACTCACTACCCATGACTTGATATTTTATTTCATTTTCTTTCCTTTTGTAGGATCATATTATATATTAAGATCATCATATGTTCAATGTATAGCTGTTTCTATATTTAAAAACTCTACTGAAGGCAGTGCATTTTTTCCATAGGATTTTTTACATAGAATATATTTTCAGGAGGAATAGGTATATTGATTCGTGGTGGATTCAAATTTGCTTTCTAAATCAAAGCAATTTCAGCTGCCATGAGCAACATATGAGTCTGCTAGCTTTACCATTTTTCTCCAACACAAATGATTAAAAATTTCTTTAGAACTGGCTGATTCAAACGGTACAAGATGTTCTCCTATCAGCACTTAATTTGTAGGTTTTGGAAAGCCTCTGTTCTCCTTACATATATTCATTAGTCTTAGCTCTTGTGTGAATTGTTTGTACACCTTCTTTTCCACTAACTACTGAGTATCTAGATCGAGATGTTTCATGATCTTAATTATCATCCACTTCTTCCTTTATTTAATATCCTCCAAATCTATTTTTTAAAGAATTATTTATTTATTTTGTATACATGAGCACACTATTTCTCTTTGCAGACACACCAGAAGAGGGCATTGGATCCCATTACAGATGGTTGTGGGCCACCATGTGGTTGCTGGGAATTGAACACAGGACCTCTGGAAAATCAGCTAGTGTTCTTAAGCACTAAGCCATCTCTTCAGCTGCCTATTTTTAAATTCTAAGCACATTTTATTGCTGTAGTAGTCCAACCTATAATCTTTTTCTTCATGATTTATTTAAACTTTCCATAAAAATAGATGGATTCTAAAATGAATTTTCGGCTATTTTTTCTGTAGTTTGTTTCTTCAATTGTATCATTTAAAATGCTTCAATTTGAGGATCAGTTTGTACTATTTAATGACTATTGCCCTTTATTATGTATTACCTTGTATGACTAATTACAAGTGTACCAGAGTTGTTCATTCGCATATTTGGATACAACTAGAGTAAGCATAGTCTAAATGGTGAGTGTAGTAGAAACATCAGGGTAATGGCTTCAGAACTAAATCCAGAAATTACAACATTCTAATTCAGTGATTCACAGAACTGAAGCTTACTTACTTTAAAAATGAGGAAAAAGTTTATATTTCATATCTACATCATAAAGTATGTACTAGCCACACTGGTTATTTGGATTATAATTAATTAAAACCTCTGGGTTTTTTAGTCTCACTAGTAATATTTGAGTTCTCAATAGTCACACATGTTAATGGTTATCATACTTGGGTGGTGTTCATATTATAAATCATTTCTCTTACCACAGAAATTTTATTGCATAGATCTGCCATAGTTGCTTCATAAATATAAGTGAGCAACTCGTAGTAACTGTAAATGTACTGACTAAAATATGAACTACATGGTTTTATTATTTTAAACTTTTTTAAATTATTTATTTATTTATTTTATATGAGTATACTATAGCTATCTTCAGACACACCAGAAGAGGGCATCAGATCCCATTACAGATGGTTGTGAGCCACCATGTGGTTGCTGTGAATTCTGAACCTCTGGAAAAGCAGTCAGTGCTCTTAACCACTGAGCTATCTTTCTAGCCGAAAGTATAAGTTTTTTAAGTGAGCACTGAAGCAGCTACTAGTAAAAGTCAAAAGATCTACATCAAGGAATCATATTTGTCCCACACAGCAAAAAACTTTGGATTGAGAGTGTGACTTAGTGAATAGAGTGCTTACCTTAGTAGGCACAAGGGCCTGAGGTCAACTTGCAAAACTGTATACATTGGGTATACAGCTCACGCCCATAAGCCCAACATAGGAGAGGTAAGGTTGGAGAATCAGGGGCTCAAAGTCATCTGTGGCTATATAGATTCCTTCCTAGAGTCCTTAGGAATGAAGGAAATGAACTAGACTGCAGAGTTCCATAGCTAAGTCATATGAATGTCTAGACATTTTCCACCTGATTCATTCCCTCTGTAATCTCTCAGCCCTGCATTAAGGCAAATAAAACTCATTAGGAGGCAAAAAGAAGAGATAGAGGGAGGGAGGGAGGGAGAGAGAGAGGGAGGGAGACAGAGACAGGGAGAGAGACCTAGAAAGAGACAGAGACAGAAATAGACAGAAACAGAGATACACAGAGAGAGACAGAGACAGAAAGACACAGAGGGAAGGGAAAAAGAAGCAGAAAGAAAGCAGAAGCTTAGATACTGTTAAACACCGAAACACTGTATGTGAATTTTTCTAATGAGGTGTCTGGTGACAAGTCTATGTGAGGTGCTAATCCATGTTTTCCAGTCTTCCTGCTGTACAAAAGCAAAGAGCTAGGGCTGGCTGCTCAGGATCACTCTCTCTTCTGTCTGCTGGAGATGAGCTTGTTCTTTCCATTCCCACTCACCATTTCTCCCAGGAAAAACAAGAAGCAAAAGTGATTTTGCAAGTCTGACAATGAGAAGATTTGGGTCCTCACTCATGCATCTATTTTAATATTGTGTTATTCCAGAGTTCTCATTTTCAGCTATTTCCCCATGCCCTCAGACCTCCAGTTATGAAAAGATATTAAAATACCAACATCTGGCTTGAGAAATAGATGCCTCTGTGGCAAACTTGATTAAATTGCATTTGCCTCAAGCATTCATTCATACTTATGGAAACTATACGCTCAGCAGTATATACACATAAATGAAATGTGTACTTCCCTATTTTTAAGAAGTTTACAATTTAGTGGATCTGGGTAATTATTTTAATCACTGAATAACAACACAGAGTTGTTTTTAAGTATGTTTCTTGACTATAGTAGAAATGAATGATTAAATGAATGACTCTAACAACATGACTCTAATGCATCAATTAATCAAACAAAGGACTGGGTTAAGAATAGAAATGGTATACATCCCCATTTCCACTAAGTGTGGAGACATACATATACCCCTCAGAATGTTTTTAAAGATTCGGAGTGTCAATTTTCGCAATGGTCAGGAACAAGAACTTGGAGTAGTACTGGCTGACACCAAAGAAAATTATAAAGAGTTCTTAATGTCAACCTCTGTGAGACAAAAGTCAAAGTTTCAGAGTTGTAAGATATTGTCTTTGTGCATTTTCCATTCTTCTACAACTCTCCTAAGAGTAGCTAAGCATCTAAGAGTGTTTCTTTCTCAAGCAGCCAAAGGCTATGCACACTGCCCTCTGAGAGGCCTGTTGGTATCTCTGAAACTTCAAGCTTGCCCTAGATCAGAGAGAGCACTTTCCCAGCACTTGTGCTTAGACCAGGAGAATTGTCTGCATTCTTTTAAATAAATAAGCAGGTACATTTTTCCTAGAACTGGTCCCACAAGATGGAGGATCTGAATCAATAAGTAGAACTCACAACACAATTTTATTGCTATTGGAAACATGTTCCTTAGGGTACAAGGCAAGCTGAAACTGGGAGTAGAAAAGGGAAATATTAAACACATCACATAC
>JADRCD010105378.1:0-17126 GCA_019843815.1 Montemys delectorum | reverse complement strand
CTTTGACGACGACGCTCTTCCGATCTCATCGTCGTCAAAGATCAGACAGACAGACAGAAAGAAAGAAAGAAAGGAAGGAAGGAAGAAAGAAAGAAAGTCACTGGAGAGAAAATCATCACCAGTATTATTATGATGGGTAAAAAAAGTGTGTGGTCCCCAACACACCCTTAAAAAATTAGCACAAGATTTCTGCAAACACAGTGCTGTGGCATTGGGACATTGACCAACCAGCCCAGGCAATTTATGAATTCTACATTTAGTGAGAGTCCATCAAATAATAAAGTAGATAATTATGAAGAAAGACATTTGACATCAACCTCTAGCCTCTGAAATCAAACATGTGCACATGTACCAGCACACATATGTACAAACTACTACATGAACACACCACACACAAAAAAGAATCTAGTTACAGTGAAGTCAATGGTGTTTCCTTAACTGTCTTAATTTGTTGTCTTGTCAAATTTGGGGAATAATGAAACTCTCTGGATTGCTATTTAAAAGAAAGAGAGGAATTTAAAATATTACAAAGGAGCTTAGGAATAAAATATTTATATATTCTTAAGCTGAGTAACTAAGGAGGATGATATTCCCTTCTCTAGAGAAACAATCAAGTGGAATAGGAGGAATAGATCTCAGGGGTCTTGTCCTCCCAGGAGACCCATTCATAGACTTTGGATATTAGGGCCTTTTCAATAGTGACTGATTTTACTGTCTGCAGTATTCCTGCACTCTCATTTATTCACATGAGTGGTTTATAGTCATTCTTCAGTGTCTAATATAAATTTCATGTCCAGTCCCTACCCATATGTTCATTTACAAACTTATTCCTTTTGAATAGTGGACAATCTAGAATTGTATCTTTAATACTGTAGTTTTTATTTCTGTCATCATTACTAGAAATTTAGAAAACTGAAAACTTTCCAGGAAACTCAGTAGAGATTTGTGGAGTGAGTGAATCTCTCAGCATCTTCTGTAACAGAGATATTTTCTGTGCCTAAGATGCTTGGAGGCTCTTGGCCTGGCCCACTGGCATTGTTGCAAGAGAGCTGAACTGGCTTAGTGGGAGTTGGAGCTTAGAAGGGGCGAAGGAGAACCTTGGCAGATGTGGACCTTGAACTACCAGCAGATGACTTCCTGCCTTTGATGGGTTAGGAAGCTGTGTCCATCACTTCTCTGCCTTTTGGCTAAGATCAAGTGTAGGAAGCTGTGTCCAGATGGGGCAAGAGGAACCATAGCCAGTGCAGACCTGAAGGTCAGTTTGCTACAGGTATAGATGTGGTGCTGGCATCCTGGGGCTTGTGGCTTGTAGTGATCTGCAATTAGCACATTGTGGTGCTGGTACCTGGGCAGTGGGTTCTGAGATTTCAGAAATCAGAGATCCTAAGCCAGGACTCCTGCCAACCCCAGTTATGCCTTTGGGCAAGTTGCTTTCTCTGGATCACTCTTGCAGCCTCTGGTCACCTTGTTTTGCTCCCATGCCTCCTGTCTAGTATCCTCTTGTAAGCAATAATGAGGTCGCCAATACCTTGACCTGTCTATGATTTTGCCTCTCTTGGGCTTATTTCTTACTCATCCTGAACTTTGTTTTTGACAGCTGTCTCTCATTGCTGTATAACACACTGATGCACAGATTTCTGGGGGCAATGGAGGGGAAGAGGACAGAACAAACAGTGAAAGCATAACCATGCAACATTAATCTAAGCCTGCATTCAGTAATGCAGTAGCCATGGGCCACATCTAGATAATGAGCTATTTTGTTTTGCTTTTAAAGTGTTTTATTGAAATATGATTAACATATAAAAACTATGAATATATTAAATGTGGATCACTTTATTAATTTGAGCACAATTATGCTCACACAGAGTCATCATGCTTACAAGGCTTTAAAAATCTTTTCAGGTCTTAATATTGTTATTTTAACAGAGGATTTACCACTTTAAATAATTTAAGTGTATAACAGAGTACCACTAATTACGTAGTAGGTCATCAGGGCTTAAATTATGTGGTATAACTGAAGTATAGATTGTCTATCACCTTTCCATTTATTTTCCCTTCAACCTTCTAAAAACATCATTCTATCTTCAGCTCCCACAATCTTGAGTAGTTTTGATTTCACACATATATGAACTAATTTGGTTTCTGTCTTTCTCTGTCTGGCTACCTCATTTAACATCATAGCTCATGTACTAAGCTCTTGAGGCATCTGCTCTGAACAGAGATATGCTGCTAGCTAAAGTTAGATATTAGATTTTGAGGATTTAGTATGAAAAAATGAATCTAAAAAATTTGTTAAATTTTTATATTAGTTGCATGTTAAAAGATTTGAGAGCATACTGGGTTAATAAAATATCAAAATTAGTTGCATCTATTATATTTTATTCATTTTACAGTGCTTGGAAATAAACCTTATATTCTAGAATAGCTTTAGATTTATAGAAAAATTAGATTATTGTTAAGTCAACCTCATGTTTTATTCATATTTTCTTAGTTTTAAAAATTATTCAGTTTACTTTTAATTATTCCTCCCTCTTCAACTTCTCCCAGATCTTCTCCATCTGCCTACCCACCTAGCTTCATCTGTTTTCTCTCTTGACCTAGGAACTCCAAACCTCTCCAAAACAAAAATCAAAGCAGACAACAAACAAAAACAAACAAAACAAAGTAAACTAAAAAGGCAAAAAGCACACAAAAACATGGAGTCCATTTTGTCTTGACCAACTACACTTGAGCATGGGGCCTGCCTTGGAGAGTAGTTGATATACTCAGTTCCTCACCATTATAGGAAATGATTTTTTCCCCTTTCCTATATTACAAATAGCTTTTTGAATTGTGGTGGGACTGTGTGTCCAGTTCCCCTCTCACTGCTGGGAGTTTGTCTGGCTTGACCTTGTGCAGGCCTTTTGTGTGCAGTCAGTCTCTGTAAGTTCATATGTGCACCATCCTATTGTGTCCAGATTTTCCTCTGAGTAATCTACCACCTCTGCCTCTCACTACATTTTTTGCCTTCTCTTCTAGACAGACCCTTGATCCTCAAATCTTTCTTGTTTGTTTAAGCATACAGTTTTTACAACCTACTTTAATAAGTGTTCAATTTCCCCTCTAGCCCACCACTCACCAAATGTATTAGAAAAGGAAGGTTATTAGGATACGGGGGAAGTGAACCTGTTTAGAAATAGTTCTTTGGAGTGATTCCAATCGTCATTGTTCTCAGTCCAGTCCACTAATAAACACCACCCACGAATCAGCAGCTGCAGTCCAGTCCACCTGGCAAACACCACAGATGAATGAGCAAAGACAGTTCAATCCAGAAGAAATGGTGAGGCCTACCAATTGGCAAGAAGGCACAGGAATTTCACAAGAAGTTCTTTGGTGACTTTCTCTCTATGAATTCACCACAAGTGAAGCTCAGCAATGCAATATAAGGAGAACTAGTACATGCATACGGTCAGCAAGGACTAGCTAGGGGGAAGCAAGGAAAACCAATGCTCTAGCTCCCACTGTCTGCAGTGTCATATTTATATTCTTTCTAAATATTGCAGGTCTTTTCATGTGTCATGTGCACTTTCATCTGTGTCTGCTTCAGCAAAACTTTCTTTGATGGGTCTGCTTTACAAAACATTCTTCCACTCATGTGTCCCAGCAAAGCATCATTTGAAAAAACTGACTTTCCAAAGAAACCAGAAGTTTCCACTTCATGTTTGCTTGCTTTTAATCTTATGTCCTTCTTCTCTTCCGGAGTCAGTCCCATTGTGGATACCGTACTATATGTAGCTGTGGTGTCTCTAGAGGCTCCTTGCGCCTATGAAAGCTCTCTTAGAGATCCGATGTTTTTGACAACCTTGTATCAGAAGTACTGGCCAGATATTTTGCAAAATGATTGTCCTTGTGATTTGTCTGATTTAGTTCTAGCATGTGCAGCAGTATTAGAATCATCCACCTGAGGCAAACAACTACCTTAAAGGCTACATGCTCACATTCAGTCTGCTTTGCCTTTAATTCTAGAGACTGCTAATGACTGGATTACTTAGATCAGCACCTTTCCTTCCAATGCTGTCAATTAATGTGTTTTATACATGTATAATATAACTAGTATTTTGAAACCATATTCAGGGCTGGAGAAATGCCTCCATGATTAAGAGCACTAATCCACTGGATTTTTCCAGAGGATCCAGTTTAATTTCCGGTACTCACATGGCAACTTAAACTGTAAGTTCACTCCCAGAGTTCTGATATTCTCTAGCCTCTATGGGAACCAACCACCCACATAATACACTGAAATATATGCAGATAAAATACCCATATGCATTAAAAAAATTATCCCCTTCATTCTATCTTCAAATTCTTCCTTCATTTCAAATGATATTAAAATGTTCATTTGTTAAAGACCACTTACAGTTCTGTGCAGGTCAATGGATTTTGGTAAATTCACTGTCATGCATTCACAACTGTAGAGTCACACACAACGGTTTCATTTCCTTAGATATTCCCCTGCTTTACCTATTCAAATCTGGCCACACATTGAAACCAGGAAATCTTCTATTATTATTATCATCATTATTAAATTTTTTTGCTAGCATATAGTTTTTGCTTGTCTGGAATGTCCTATATTTGGAATTAAACAGTTAGTAGCTCTTTAAGTTTGATTGCTTTTACTGGCAAGAGTAGCAAGTGTTCTTAACTGTTGAGTCATTATCTACCCCTATAGCTAGCCTCTTCTGATTAAGAATAAAACTTTTCTAAATACCCCATATGAGTGTTTCCATATCCACACAGAATTAGAGTTTTTAGCTACGTCCCTAGGAATATAACTGCCATATTGTATGCACAATGCTTTACCTCCATAAGAAATTGCCATTTGTCTTCCTAAAGACACATTTTGTTTCTACCAACATTGGATGGAGGCTTTTTTTTTTCATCTCCATCATCATTTAGTGTTGTTAGTCTTTTGAGTCTAGTTGTTCTAAAAGATGAATAGTGGTATGTCATTGCTGCTTTAGTTTGAAATTTCCTAATGACAAATGTTTAATGTATTTTAGTCTGTATGTGTATATATATATATATGTGTGTGTGTGTGTGTGTGTGTGTGTGTGTGTGTGTGTGTGTGCTTTTTGAGGTTTGGTTTATTGCTACGTATTGTAATGCTAAATTCTGTACCTGAGGGTCTAGCCCTATGAGTGAATTTTCATGTTTTTCAACTTTTGGTGTGCAAACCTTGGTTTTTTTATTTTAAAACTATTGGTTAAATAAAAATGGCTACAGTCAACTACTGGAGGGATTAAAGGTACATGGATTTTAAGTAACTTGTTTGAGGGTGGAGAAAAAACAGCAAGAAAAACACAGAAAACAGGGCAGAAGGCACCATGAAAGGAGATGTACCATGATATCATGGCTCTGAGAAACAGCAAATATTTAGGGAACACCACTGGGTAGTTAGGTTGGCAGTTAGAAAAGTAAATTAAGGGGTACCCCCCAGTAATTGTCAAAGCCAAATAAAATAACCATAGTTTGAATATCATGTATTTGTAAGCTAGTCAGGGATAAGCTTAAATTATTTATACTATATGTGCTCATTTCATACGTATGAAATATGTTTTTAGATATCTTATCAATTTTGTACTTTATTTACTTATCATTGATGTTTTATTTTATTCTTTGTAAATTTCTTACATTTATACAGTGTAGTTTGCTCATACTCACACACATTCTCTTCTTCCAGTTCCCTGTGGATTCCCTCAACATACTCCCCTCTTAATTTCACACCTCTATTATTCTTTTCCATAATTCACTGAGTATTAATTTTGTGGCTTATATGTGATTGGATGTGGGGTCATCCACTGGGACATGAGCAACCTACTAATGGCTACCTGCCCTAAAGAAATATAGCTCTTCCCTCATCTTCCATCAACTGTCAATAGCTGCTCAGCTAAAGAAGCATTGAGATCCTCTCCCTTACCTATACTGGAGATTTTAGCTGGCTTGGTTTTATGCAGGTCTTGTACAGGTAAACCCAGATGTCATGACCTCAACAAGTCATGTCATATCTTATTGTGTCAGGGGCTAGCATCTCACTGTACCACTCTTTATCTAATGGATCCTATATTCTTTCTGCCCCTTCTTCCTTCCCGAGCCTTGGGCTGGTGATATAAATGTGTTCTACGTGACTGAGCACCCATAATCAATTGTTCTTGGCATTTTGAACAGTTATGAGTCCCTACATTAACTAGACCTTATGTAATAAGAACCTTGACCAAAGTTGAGAGCTGAACAAACCTGTTGGCATCAAGAGTTAGGGGACTAGCCCTTACCATCTTTAGGAGTTATTTGCATATTTTGTATGTAGGACCTTTATTAGATAGATATTATGCAAACCTTCTCTTCCAGTCTCTTATCTTTTCATTTTTAAAACATAATTTATGGTATAAAATTTCAATAAAGTTCAATTTGCCAATGATTCTTTATGTGTTATGCTTTTCTGGTCCTGTATCTCAGAGCTAGTTACCAATGCTCAGGGGCACCTAGATTCTCTCTTGTTTTCTTCCAGAAAGTCTTTAATTTTTTATTCAAAGCTATGATTCATTTTTAATTAATCTCTGCAAAAGGTGCATATTTCTAGGCTCATATTTTGTGTGTAAAGAATCTCATAATTCCAGTGGAATTTTTAAAAAGGATTATTGTCTTTTCTTATTGGAAATGCTTGTTTCTTTCTTAGGATAGTCTGGCTTTGCCTGTGATATAGTGGGCTATACATCTGTTCTTTCACCAATACCACACAGTATTGATTACTGTAGCTTTCTAATATGTCTCAAAATTAAATGATATTAATCATTTAACCTAGTTTTTTTTCTCCTGAAGTATTTCATCATCTCTTGTAGGTCTTGGCTTTTCCATATAGACTTTAAAATTTCTCAACATGAACAAAACGGCTTTCTACAATCTTGACTGGGTTTTCCTCAAACCTAGAGATCAAGTTAGGAGGACTGATACCTTAACTCATTGAGCCTTTCAATTTATGAATCTAGACTACCACTCTATGAAATTATTTTTTAATGTATTAGTTCTGTCATAGTCTGCTACAAATTCTACACATATTTAATTTGTACTCAAGGGTCTTATTGGTTATGTTATTGTTATAAATTATACTGTTTTTACTTTCAAATTTGGATTTTTTCATTTGGATATGCAACAAAGCAGTTGGGTTTTGTTAACCTCACATCCTGTGATATGACTTTACTTCCCAGTTCCAGGGTTTGTGCTGATTCTTTGGGATTTTTTTACACAGCCATCTACAGTTGGTAGAACACTCAGCTGTGTCTGCTTCTCCTTTCCATTCTGTACAGTGCATCTATGGCTCTTATTATGGACACACTATATTTCTACTCAGCAGGTTTGATCCACACAGCCCCTCAGCTTAGATGTCTGATTAGTAATTGTCATTGCTGAGAGGATTGGGTTTCAGGGGCAGACCAGTTCTGCCTCCTGTATCAGGACATTTGAAAACTGTAAGTACAGAATAATCTCCCCATTTTGACTTCAAATGGCACCTAACCACAGAAATAAAAGCTCTTGTATAAGAGGAAGTATGAAGAGTGGTGCTTCTCAGAAACAGCTCTACAGTTCAATGTTGATGTTTTCACTGAGATTTTTAATGCAGAGAACAATAAAGAAGAACCATAGGGCTGACAGCTCTGATGTAGTTTGTATGTGTAAATGTGCTTATGAGTGTTTGAGTGAGTGAGCACATGTGTACATATGGTGGCCAGAGGAGGATATCAAGTGACCTGTTTTATCACTTTGCCCCTTACTCCTCTGAAATAGGTGTGGGGGTCTCTCCATGAACCTAGAGTCCCACTGACGCACCTTGGCTCTGTACTCCACAACATTGCTGTTACAGGTGCATGCATACCCTTGCCTAGACTTTTACATGAGTATTGGAGATTTGAACTCAGGTCTTCCTGCTTGCTCAGACAGTGTTCTAACCTGCTGAGACATTTCTCCAGACTTTGGTGCATTTTATTAATCTCTGGACCAGTATCCAGAAATACAAGTTCACAGACAATACTATGTTTTTCTTAGCAGAGACAAGCTGAGACAATTAGCCTTGGAAAAAAGCATGCTGTTCCCATTGCTTCTTTGTCTACCTTTTATCACTTTCTTCTACAATGCCTTTCTTCTGCCTACATCGACTATCAAAGTTCTCTGTCCTTTTCTGTTTCTCTTCAATGTTTCTATGAAATCTCACCCACAATCACAGTTTTACCTACACTGGCAATGCTTTATTTTGCAAATTCAACCAAGATCCTTCTTTCAGTGCCAAGTCTCTTTATACAATGAACTTTGCAATGGAAGTTCCAGCTCTCACAGCCTAACAGTAAGCATGCTTTCTTTTTCCTCCAAAAGCCTTATCCAAGCTAGAAAATTCCATGTCAGTCTTTCCCGTTTTTTTTTCATCCACATCGAGGTGCTGCGCTGTTACTGGTTCAACAGTACTGGGACAAAGCAACTGTAACAGTACTGGGACAAAGCAACTGTAACAGTACTGGGACAAAGCAACTGTAACAGTACTGTTACTTTGGGTCCAAATGAAACTGGGACCAAATCTAAGGTTCTGTTTCCAGATCTTCAAGATGGTATGTACAAGTTGTTCACCTGGAAGTCCACTATGAAGAGTGGCTGAGACGATGTAGATCAAGTGCCAAAGAGCAACTGAGAATACAGTAGACATCAATACACATGGACTAGGTTCACATCTGCTAGTTGTAAGCCTTAGGATTCTGAGCTTAGAAACAGCTCCTGACTGTAACCTCTGCCTTATTTCCTCTGCTGCAGCTAGAGCTATGTCCTCATTTGTTTATTATGTTATTGGCTTTTCACTTTTTGCATTGTCCACGCAGCAATTTCTTTAAAAAAAAAAAAAACTATCAAACTATGAAACAAACAGCACACTACTAACAAACTATAAAACAAACATCACAGAATAAAATCAGAACTTGTGTTGGTACACTAGGCTCTTAAAATCTGCAGTTAGCCCTCGTCTTCAACACACACTCCCTTCTTTGTCTTCTTTCTCTTCTGACTCAGCCAGCATCACATGGTTTTCTGGATATAGCAGACCTCATAGGTCAGTGCCTCTGAATGAGCATTGACAGATAGCTTAATCATTCTTGAAACCTAAGAACAACATCCGCCCTTCATCCTCAACATAGAAATCCCTATTTAAGGACCCTGAGAACTCTTGCTTTTCCTGATGGACTGGGATATTGGCTCATGCCTCTCAGTCAGTCATCAGTTTGAGAGTTTTGTGGAACTTGGAATTTAGTCTTATTCTGAGATGTGCTCGTAGCTCCTAGGTGATGAATAAATATTTGTCAAATGGTACCATTTCTTTATCTGTTTGCCTCCCACTAGAATTTGGACTCTTGTAGGACTAGCACCTGTGTGCTATCCGTCTTTGTATCTTCAGAGTGTATCTTAGTGATAGTATGTGATAGTTTCTTAAACTTGTATGAGTTACTTCATAGTTTAGGAAAGTTGGGTGGATTTCACAATAGATACAGACAAGAGGAGTCCTTCTGGTGAAAGCTGCTTGAAACTTGTTCCTCCCACCCTCTATCCACCCAGCCAAGAACTGGGAAGTCTCTGCTGGGGTACCTTGCTCTAGAACTGCCTTTTCACATCAAACCTGCCTTCCAAATAAGGGCTTTTTTACCTTCTCATCCTTGCTGTCTACCTCTGTATTCTACTGTTATGGATTTTATTTAAAGTTAATGTGATGACTATTGATAAGCTAAGCAACAATTAAAAAACAGGAACACAGAATTGGTATCTTTGCATAGATTAACCTCACTGAACTTGCCTTTAATATCATTGCTGAGAGAAGCCCATTATTTCTCACACTGATGATTTAGCAAATTAAGTTGTTTTGCATCCCTTAATATATTCTTAAAAGAGCACGTGCTCTAAAAAGGACTATGACCAGAGAACTCCCAATAGGTGCCTTCATGGAGCTGAGATCCCCTCTGCCCAGAGTCTCAGTTCAAAGCCAATGTTTGTTTCTTTGTCTGTGCTACTGTGTACTCCCAATGTCCCTAAGTGATACAGGAACATGCTTTTAGTTCACTCTATAAAACATATCCTGAGTCAGGCTGTGGTGGAGCACACCTTTAATCCCAGCACTTGGGAGGCAGAGGCAGGAGCATTTCTGAGTTCGAGACCAGCCTGGTCTACAGAGTGAGTTCCAGGACAGCCAGGGCTACACAGAGAAATCCTGTCTCGAAAAACAAAAACAAAAACAAAAAATATCCTGGCTCTCTCTTTTCATTTTTTATAAAACACAACATTGGTAGTATGAGACTTGGAATAGAAACTCACAGGTTTACATCTCCCACTGCCACGTGTAATTGCAGCCATTATTGGAATCGTTGCTAGATCCAAACACTGGCCAACTGGTAAGTTCTCTCCCCGCCACTAGTCAATTTAAATGTCCCATGGTCCCATAGGAGAGCTGTTGAGCCCACAGCCACCCTAGAGTCCTTGAGGATGGAGGCATTCACAGTCTTTATGACTGGTCTTCTCACTGACCCCTCATTCTAGGACATTTTCCCTTAGGTGAAACGTTTCCCCGCTTTTGAGTCAGTTTAGTTTCTGTTGTGAAACCCTAGGCCTGGGTGAACCATTCTCTTGCCATTGCTCAAGACACTGGCCCTGAGCTCAGCCCCCAAGTTCACCGAGATCACCTGGTGATCTGGCTTAACTGTTGTTTCTAGCTACCACATTTGTACTTGGGACACTGGCACGGAACAGGCAAGTTGCTACCGCTACCTTCTACTCTTAACCAGAAGGGAATGTTTTCACTGCCACCCCTACCGGTCTAATTCACAGGCTAAATTTGGCCCCATTATCCACAAACCAATAACTCTACATGGCCGCTTAAAGTCACTAAGGCACGTGTACAACTCTCTAGCGATCTGTGGGCTTTTCCTTACTCCCCTCCCCCCATTCTCTTGATGCTTGCTCTCTACTCCGGTTTCCTGACCAACCCGCTTACTCCACAGCACCCTTTTGGACCAGCTTCTCACTCTCTTGCTCCGTGCAGTGCGAAGAGCCACAGAGCCCTGGACTGCACTTCTCCTTGCCTCAGGAACTTGGAGGCCACCTCCCAGCCCCCTCATTCCCCCTCCCATGTTCAGCTGTTGAAGCTTCTTGTGGGGCTTGTTGGTGACTTCGAGGAAAATGGACATCAAGGCCTGGCTCTCCGAGACTGGCAGGAGCAGCTTCCCAGTGCCCTGGCCCTGCTGGCCATCTCAGCTCTGAACCCCAGTCGTATGCTCGTCCCCCGGCTACACTGAGCCCTTCAAACTGTGCCACTTAGATTTGTCTTTTGTTTTTTTGTCTCTGTCATGCTTCTGCAGTTCTGTTCTAAAATATAACAAGCACAGATTGTCTAACTCAGATCCCTGCCTTAAATTAAAGATCGTTGCCTTAAATATATATTTAGCCTTGTTTTTTGCTACTGCCATTAAGTTACAATATACTCTATTTACTAGAGTTATTCTAGGACAAATAATTAAATAAACATAGGTTCTATAACTCACATCTAGCTTAATAGATATCAGCTCTCAATCTTGTCAGAAATCTGCTAAATATAATGTTAAATGTTTAAACTTATTATGATAGACAGAGACTCCTAAATCCTGACAGTTTATCCTACCCCCAAGGTCTCTGAGAAGACATGGACAGAGCAACAAGATTCTACCTGGATCGTGGTCTGATAACCACTGAGAAACACTGCTCCACTGCCTTGCCTGCTGCCAGGGCTTGGCTTAAATCGTAGACAAACAAAATAGCCGGAGACTTAAATGCCTAAGTCAAGATGAGTTATTTTCTCCCACATTCCTACTCCACAGGGAAAAAAAAAAACCTTATCTTCTGATCCTCATGGCCAGACTGACACTGCCCAAGTTGTGATAGAGACCATGGGAACCTGGGAACCATTTTGGTAGGGGACTATTGGCCAACCTCTGTCATGTTAATTAATGACATCTAGATTATAATTTATTTTTCCCAGATTTCTGACTACAATGACAGCTAAGCTAACTGAAGCTTGACAGCTAGAAAATAGGCCTCTAGCTCTTTATCCTAAAGTAATTCACCACTTTATTAACTTGTTAGTCAATTTGTAGACTAATGAAGACTACCAGATTTCTTATCAAAGACAGACAGGTTTATCTTACTCACAGACTTCAAGATAAAGGATACAAAAGTTCAGATGTAACCTTTCATAGATAGAACCTTCAGTTACTTTCTTATCTAAACTCAGTTCCCAACGACTAAATGCCTCATATTTCCTCCCCATGTTATGCCACTGTCCTAAATTTAATCAATAGAGTTCTTATAAATTAGCCTAACTCTAACATTCCATTATACAATCCAACTTCTATAATCACAAATTCAAATTTTAAGTTTCCTTTAATTGTCTTTTAACTATAGACTTAAGTTGTTTCTCATGCTAAATCTGTATGATCGGCTATCATATTCACAAAGTCAAGGTTTCAAGTTTCCTTTAATTGTCTTTTAAGTGTAAACTAAAAATTGTTATATGTCTCATATTGTGTGTATATATGAATATATAATATATTCAGTCTCCTAGACAGGAGAACAAAGCTCTTCTTCTCCTTCTGCTCCACAAAAGGTTTTTATCTTCCCTAAGCTCATCTTACAAACTGTTCATGCTGTTAACAAACTTATCTCTTTTATAAACTTGTGTAATCTACCTCTCATAGACCAAATAGACTCCATCCAGATAACTACACCTGCCAATCAGTAACCTAAGTTTCTAATCGTTGCCTATTCTAGAGGGTGGGATTCCTCTCCAGTTCCCTTACCCCAACTACCAAGACCTA
Source organism: Montemys delectorum (assembly GCA_019843815.1). Lineage (NCBI taxonomy): Eukaryota > Metazoa > Chordata > Mammalia > Rodentia > Muridae > Montemys > Montemys delectorum. Next base: position 4,224 of record JADRCD010105378.1, on the reverse strand, counting down.
AGGGCTTCAAATGTACACCTAAGAAAAAAATGTTTTCCCAAATATAGTTAACTTTATTCTCTACCGTGTGTGTGTGCGTGTGTGTGTGTGTGTGTGTGTGTGTGTCATCATCTTGCCACATCCAATCATTTATCCAAAATCTACATCCAGGCCTGCTCCAGAGAATCAACCAGCAGATGTTCCCATCTACTCTAACAGACAGATGCTTCTACTGGATCTGCTCCTTCTATTCACAAATGGTTCCACAAACCCTGAACAGCAAAGAAACAGCCAACTCTTCTAAGGCTAGACCAATATTCCCCATACTCATTGTCTTAGGTTTCCCAGAGATACATAGCCCGAAGTCGAAGTAGCTAAAGATCATGACGACCCTATTCCTGCTTCACCATCAGCTCTTTCTAGGTTTTCCTTTTGTAAATTAAACCAAAAGAGAGGGGTGTTAGCATTCTTTCTAGGCTCAGCCCCACCGTTTCCTGGCAACAGCCAGGTATTCTTCTTGGCCTACTATCAAAGGGGCTGTTTATCCTCTGCTCTCTTACTCTCTTGCTCTCTGCCTCTTCTCTCTCTTTCTCCCCTTCTCCCTCCCCTCTTTCTCCTTGTGTTCCTGGCCAGCTTCTCCTCCCAACCCCTCTGTCCCTACTCCCTTTCCAAATCTACTTCTTATGCCCTAAATAAACTCTATTCCATACTATATCCATAACATGGTTGGTACCTTAGGGGGAAGTGATACCTCAGCGTGGGCTCACTTATGCTCCCCTCCCACCCTCACCATACCGCGCCTCTCTCTCTCTCTCTCTCTCTCTCTCTCTCTCTCTCTCTCTCTCTCTTTTATAAAACTCAACACATGCTATGCTGTCGTTGTGGAGAAAGTGCTAAACAAGGAAAATTCTGGTTGGAAAATACCTATCAATCACAGGGCTTCCTGCAGGGCAATACTGCAAGAGAGAGAAAGGAAACTCTCTGGGGGTTCAAGGACGACCATGTGAAATATAGATGCAATTCTTAAATCAACCAGCAGAGGGCGAGTAAGGTCTGCCTAGATTCAGGTTTTCTCCTGTGTGGGAGGCCCAGGAATTCCAAAGGCTTAGATTGAGAGACCACAGTAAAATGAAGATGAGTTACTTTTGTTTTGTTTGTTTGTTTTGTTTTCAAATGTCCACTTTATTCCGCATGATACCCGACCAGATTATCATTTGCATCTGAAGAAAATGACCCATGAGACTATCTGGAGAAATATCATCCAACTTTACAGTGCCAGGCACCCCAGACAAGTGTTCCACAATGTAGATATATGAGTATTGCCAGCCACTACATGCTACATAAAGAAAAATATCAATAAACCTCAAAAAGTAGTAAATTCATCTGTTCCTTAAAATAAGGGTATGCAACTGTTACAAAGTCATAATAAATGCTTTTATAAAATGTAGTTTTATTTTATGTTACTCTGCTGTTACATAGGACATAACATTTCCACAAGGCTGTCGTGAGACTACAGTCAATAATTACGAAAGACAATATAGTGGTCCAACTCTCTAAAGAACAACCACTGGACAAACCAGACACCCTCTCACATGTGCACAAATCTGTGTGAAAAAGTCTCCATGGCTGCAACTCGAGTCCCAGATGAGTTTCTTTTGTCCAACAAACGTTATAGATGTGTGGCATGGTGTTTTGTACTCTTGTTTTTGAGAGTGCAGAATATTGGGTGATTCGCCCAAGATCAGTTCCTGGAAACACTGGTCTACAGATCTAACTATTTACTTAACATTGTAGTCTTTTCACTGTTAGACCACACAGATCACTTTATTAGACTTGACAGCAAAATGAAAACATATTTTCAATAAAAATATTCACTCATACTTACTTATGCCTCCTATGTAACCAAAGAATTACCCAGTCCCATATGAGACTCTTAAAGACAAGGAAGCCATGACCTTTTTCTTCTGAAACTGCTTCAGCAACAAGAGGAATTCGGGGAACTTTCCAGGGGGCTTGCTTTCCCCTCCCCCTCTAGGGCCTACAATAGGACCATCATTTCTTCCTACAGGACAGACTGCAGGGGTTGTCGCCTGATTTCTGAGAGGGAGAGAGGCAGCTAGAGGGGCTGAGACCTAACAGAACATTCAGGCTGCTGTTAAGAACATTTATAATACCAAAGATAACCTCAGAGAATGCCAACTGAAGTAAAATGACGCAAAATTTATACCAGTTTTACTTTTAAAGCACATTCCTGGAGTTAAATGACATAAAAACTGCCAATGTTAGGGCACAATGAAATAGCTCAGTACGTAAAAGTGTTTGTTGTAAAAGGGTGACACTTTTTATTCCAAGAACTAAAAGATGTAAAGGTGGAAGGAGAGAACCAACTTCGGAGAACAAGCCTCTGCATATGGGCCATGGCATGTATTTCTGTTTGTACATATACTCTGGCATGTGTGGCATGCACATGAACACACACACGCGCGCGTGCACACACACACACACACACACACACACGCACACGCACACGCACACGCACACACACACACACACACAACTAATTAATGACTAAATAAAATAAACATTAAAACTGTTTATTATATATATCTTGAAGAATTTGAGGATAAGTATATATTTATGAACCTATCACCAACATAGAAACCATAAGCACATCTATGAATCTATTAGTTTCCTCTAGTTTTTTTTTTTCTATTTCTATTAGCTTGTTTTTATTGTTAGAACATTTATACTGGTAGGAATTTTCATATAAAAATTTAAATATACAAGAGAATATTGTGCTTCCAGTCTATAACTCTGCCAGGACAGATCAGGCTCTCTTGTCCTCCCCCCCCCCACCCCACACACACACAGACAACCTCCGTTCCAGGAGATCCATCATAAACAGGGTCACAGGTAAGACACCCTTGCCCCAATATCTGCCCCAGCTGGGACCCTCATGGGGCCCAACAGACACCGGCACTATCTGCCATGCCAAAGACACATCTTCCTTCCAGTCTGCAACTCTGCCTAGGGCAAATCAGGTCCTCTCCCACAACCCAGATACAGCCTGTCTCCTAGGAGGTCTGCCATAACCAGGGTCACAGGAGATCTGTCATATCCAGGGACATAGGAGGCCTGCCCTAACTGGGGACACAGGAAGAAACCCTAATAGAGACAGCACTGTCTGCCTCCCAGGAGGTCTGCTGTAACCCAGGTCACAGAGGTCTACCTGCCTACAAGGAGGGAGAGGTTCCAGTCAGAGATAACCAGGCCAGTTAACACCAGGCATATCCAGATGTGACAGATAAGCCCAAGAACAACAGATACCAATGAGACTTAGCCCAGTTGTCCTACCACAGCAAGCCCTGGATACATCAACATGCCTGAAAATCAAGATTCTGACCTAAAATCCCATCTTATGAAGATAATAGAGGACCTTAAGGGGGATATAAATAACTCCCTTAAAAAATACAGGCAAACACAAGAAAACATGTATAAGCCCTTAAAGAGGAAAAAAATAAATCCCTTAAAGAAATACAGGAAAAAACAATCATACAAGTAAGGAAATTGAACAAAACTGTCCAAGATCTAAAATGGAAATAGAAACAATAAAGAAATCACAAATGGAGGCAATCCTGGAAATGGAAAACCTAGGAGAAAGATGAGGAGCTACAGAGGCAAGCACAGCCTACAAAATACAAGAAATAGAAGAGAGAATCTCAGGTATAAAAGATACCATAGACGATATGGACACATTGAAGAAAACACAAAGGGTAAAAAGTTCCTAATGCAAAACATCCAGGAAATTTGGCACACAATGAAAAGATCCAACCTAAGGATAACAAGAATAAAAGAAGAGGAAAATTCTTTGTTCAAAGAACCAGAAAACATATTCAACAAAATCATAGAATATTGGAAAAAATCCTCACTACTCCACATCCAATAGAGGGCTAATATCCAAAATATATAAAGAACTCAAAAAGAGAACCACCAAAAAAACCAAATAACTCAATTTAAAAAATGTGATACAGAGCTAAACAGAGAATTCACAATAGCGGAATCTAGAATGGTCAAGAAGCACTTAAAGAAGTGTTATAAGTAGCCAGGCGGTGGTGGCGCACGCCTTTAATCCTAGCACTTGGGAGGCAGAGGCAGGCAGCTATCTGGGTTCGAGGCCAACCTAGTCTACAGTGAGTTCCGGGACAACAAGGGCTACAGAGAGAAACCCTGTCTTGAAACACCAAA
>JADRCD010105374.1:0-12433 GCA_019843815.1 Montemys delectorum | reverse complement strand
GAGAGAGAGAGAGAGAGAGAGAGAGAGAGAGAGAGAGAGAGAGAGAGAGAGAGAGAGTCAGTCCTAGGCTATTGGCCTGTCCTGTGACACCAGAGCTATAAAGCTTCTCCTAACCTTTACAGAAAGAGACTGGTATTTGCCTTTTCTGGAGTAAAAGAAACACCAATGATGGGGGTCACCAGAAATAACACAAACTGATTGCATCCACACCAAACAAGTTTGAGCATTGCATCAAGAAGAAATGTAGATATGCCATCAACTGAAAAACACAATTTACATAATATCTACTAGAGTGAGAGGTTTGGGGGAAGGGAGAAGGAAACCAGGATGTTCAGAGGAAAGCTGGAAGTACTATGGAAGAAGTAAATTTTTAGAAAATAAGATAATCCCAGTGAGTGTTTTCAGGTTTGACCATGGTCAGAATCCCAGCTTCTAAACACTGGAAATTCATGAGGAGAATGCTGGTCCTTCTCTGTTGTTGGATCTGAAGAGCCATGACTTACCAGATATGGATCTAGGCTCAGGAATCCCAGTCCCTTATCTAGCACTTTAAAAAAATTAATGTGGGATGTCATTAAAATCCTCTAAAGTCAGTTTTTATTTGTTATAACTATGATCATACATAAAATATTCTCAACACATATTTGCAATTGAAGCATTATTCTCACAGGTAGAAAGCAAGAAGAACACAGAAAGAGCAAATTGTATCATTTTCAAGTGGGGAATCTAAGAAAATAACTATATGAAATAAAACAATAGGTTACAGCATCTTTTCTCAAGAAGCTCCTTATGAGGAGACAAGGAAGGAAGCAGCCTGCTGACTGGCAAGGAGTTAAGCACATTAAAGTCCCAAGAACACGCAGGAAGTGTCAGCTCTCACAAGTCATATTCATTTTCTTTCCCTCCCTTGCCAACTCTCTAGCAAGCTTCAGAGGCCTTCCTGTTTGTAGAATATTCCAGGGTTTTTTTTGTTTGTTTGTTTTTTGTTTTTGTTTGTTTTGGATTTTCAAGACAGGGTTTCTCTGTGTAGCCTTGGCTATCCTGGAACTCACTCTGTAGACCAGGCTGGCCTCGAACTCAGAAATCCTCCTGCCTCTGCCTCCCAAGTGCTGAGATTAAAGACATGTGTTACTATCACCTGGCAGAATATTCCAGTTTTTAAAGACCTGAATCTCACAGGACAGTTCTAGTAAAGCAAAATTTGGGCAAAGTTCAGGTCTAGGAAGTAAGTATATTTTCAATGGTTTTTCTGATTGTGCCAGCGGTGCCCGTGGGGTTGTTATTTCAGAGTAGACAAGGATCTTCTGATCCCATGGAGCTCAACCACAGTATGATTCATGGCCTGGCTTCTCTCTGAGAAAATAAAATGAAGGCACAGAGCCTTCCATATGAAGTATTTCTAAAAGATGAAAAAATAATCAGAATTTTTTCCAAATACAAAATTCCAAAATACAATTTTTAAGGTTTTGTGAGTCCTTTCCAATAGGAGAGGCTCATTTATGTGAAACGTGAGAAACATACCTGTCCTTAAGCTAACAGAAACGGATACAAAGGTGAAACAGGAAGTACTTGGGTGTTCAGGGAAGACAGACTCTAATAATCTCATCTGCTTCCTGTAGGACAACAATGAGTAAAGCCAGGACGCAGAGGAGGGCTGTGGTGAAGGACCAGCAGGGGAAACACATCAACTTGGAGCACCTGGAGGATGTTCCCGGAGCACTGGACCAAGACGACCTCCAGCGAGATCTCCAGCAACTCCTTCGGCATTTCTGCAAGGAGAACACAAAGCAAGAGGCCAAATGAGGGGCTGCCCAGTTCTCATCAGAAACCACAAACCCACTCAATATGCAACTTCCTGTTTCCGCACAGGGAGTGACTGAAGTGGCCTAATTACTGGGATCCCGTGACATTTCCACTCTCAGCCAACACACAGCATTTAATTTTACTTCGTTCTCCCCGCCCCTCTCTAACTATAAGCTAATTTGTGACCAAAGATAGCATCCTTCATTCCGGATGCTGTATCCACTATTTTGAGCATCCGTGCTAACCTGGGAACTGGCACCTCCATCGTTTGCTTCTGCTCAAGCTCCATGAAAATCCATTAATCAGAAGAACTTCACCTGCAGACTTCTTCAAGTGACAGGGGAATCCTTCCGAGGATATCTATGTATAATGTATATAGGCGAAATTCTCAGACGAACAACAGAGTAAAATTCAAACCACTGCCTGTCATAATTACACTGGGCATCATGGAATAAAAGCCTCTAGATATTGCTGAACAATGGTTAAGTATGATATTGCTAACACAATCGAATGGTAATACAGTTCTACGGAAGGAACACTTCAGACCTAGACACGTCCTTAGAACTTCCAGAGTAGCCATTGCTCTTAAAGCTGTTGGGATCAGAATCTTCAAGAAGAATCCCAAGGAGCTGTGTCTAGTACTGGTCAGCCATAGCTGGTGGCTCTCGGACTGCGACCCTGAGGGAGGGGAGAAGGGCTCACAGGCAAGCAAGCAGATGGAAACAGTGAGGTATTCTGGTGCTAGAAGCTTCAGGGGTGGTGTTCTAGCACCTTCAGGTGTTTTTGACTTTGGACACGTTGGCAGGGTATTTTAAAAGCTATAACTACTGTAGTTTTCCAGTGTTCATTGCTGCTTTAGCAAACCACGCTGTCTTACTGGTGGTTCTTTCTTCTGGCCACTGCACTGTAGATAATTCATTGGAAACAAGATTTATGCACCACACAAAGGGTTAAATGCTGTCACCATGTTAGACTGGTTTCTTTTTTTTTTCTTTTTTTCCCCACCTCCAAATTTATCTTTCCTCTAATACCTGCATGTAGCATTGTGCGTGCTCTCGCAAGCACACACACACACACACACACACACACACACCTTCTTATCACACTAATGGTTTTCACTTTGAGTTTCTCCTTTCTAGCCACGTCTGCTCTTCAGCTTGCAGACGAGATTTTGGGAAATCCTTGGAAAATTTGGTTCTCATTGAATTTTTTTTGTTTGTTTATTTATTTGAAACCCAGACACCCTTGGAAACTGAAGTGCATTTGTGTGACTTTCTGTTTGTTTCAGAGAAGGGACAATGACAGTCTGAGTGATCCCTATGCCCCATGTCTAATCCCTCTAGTGATTGAAGCTGTGTAGCATTTTAACATATATATATATAAATATATTCACAAATATATTCATATAAACAGTATACGTTTTGAATCAGTTTTTTGTTAAAGAAAGTATATTCAATGAAGATGAAATTAAAAGGAAAGAAAGAAAGAAAGAAAGAAAGAAAAACAGTCTACCCTCCAGAGATTGCAATTTTTCCAGTCCTATCTGGCCTTTTCCTGTGTGCAGAACTGACTCATTGCTCAGAATGTCAGACACAAATAGGACAAATAATAGCACTTCATCTTTTTAAGTAACATTGCCAAGAGAAGAATTTTCCTGGGAGAGAGGTTTCCCATCAGCCAAATCTCCTGAGTCCCCAGCACTAGCACTTTCTGGGGATTGAGTAGAAACAGAGTATTCTTTGGCATCCAAACTGAGAGAGAGAGAGAGAGAGAGAGAGAGAGAGGCGGGTGGCAGCCCTTTTTGAAATATGTGGTGGCCATCTTGTCAGACCTTCACCCCGGAGCCCATGAAAAGCCTTTCTGTTGTGTTGTTTGCAGTGCAGATGATGTCTGTGTGGCCAACTTAATGGGTCTTCACTTTTTTTTCTTCAATTTTGATTTTTTTTTTTTTTTTTGCTGTGTTATCAAAAACTTGAATACTGTGAGAAGAAGTGAATTTTTCAGTTGACGAATCAGCATCTTGTTCCCATGGTGATAACAATAATTGATTATATCTATGAGGGCATGTATTAGTTATTGGAAAACAATACAACACTAACAATACATAGCTGCAATGTTGTACAATGGCTGATTTAACTAAATAAAATGTACACGTGTTAAGTGTTGCAGTGGTGGTTTGTCCTTCTTTATGACCAGTCTATTTTAGGAGATTCAGAGGTTGTTAAATGAGGTCAACATGAAGCCAACAGAAATACATGAATTACCTTTTTTTCCTTTAGTGTTTTTATTTAGTAATATTCTGTGAGGCCAGATGACAACATGCACTGGATTAGCTCAACACAGCCCCTAGAAACTTTTATTCTTACTGTTACTCAAGTAGGCAAAACAAGACAATTTTTTTTTTTAAATTTTGAGGCTATCTAGTAAATGAAAAGTAGGAACTTTTTTTGTTTGTTTGTTTTTGTTTTTGTTTTGTTTTATTGTTTTTAGACAGAGTCTCATGTAACCCAGGCAGGTTTAGAACTATTTATTGATCTCCCTACTTCCACTTTCCAGTGCAGGATTACAGGCATATTCCAACCAAACCTGGCTCATACATTTATTTTGAAGACAAAATTAATTGGATTTCCATGTAGGCTGCATATAAGTAAGATATAAAAGAAAGAGGAAAAGTAAGGAAAAAGCCAAGACTTTTGCTGAGTACAATAATAAGAGAAAGGGACCATAGGAAAGACACTTCAGAGGCACAGGGAGTCTGTATTACATATTTCTTTATGGCTGTGATAAAACACCATGACCAAGACAAGTTACGGACAAGAGAGTTTATATGGGCTTGCCGTTCTGGAGGGTTAGAGTCTGTGACTGAAGAATGCATAGGCATGGTAGGAAGAATAGCAAGCTCACATCCTGAACAGGAAACAGAGAGAGTGCCCTGGGAATGATAGGAGGCCTTTGAAACCTCAAAGCCCACTCCTAGTGACACACTTCCTCCAGCAAGGCCACACCTCCTAAACCTATCCAACCATTTCCACCAACTGGGGACCAACACCTGAGCCTCTGAGGCACAGTCTCATTCAAACCCCCAAAGAGCCTTTTTACAATAGCGTATCCAGAGACTCATGAACATATTAAGACAGAAATATAGCCTATGCTGGAAATACTGATTCAAGAGCAAAAAGTAGGAACTTTTAAGGATGCGGGGAAAGGGAACTGGGTAATCTGATCACACAGAGGGCAAGGTCACAGGGATTTGGTCCATTTATGTATAGTGACAGCAGTATGAGACAGACTTTGGAGACAGCAGTTAACCCTGGGGTTTTCTTTCTTGTTTTGCAGCCAGAGAACAGGAAATTAAATGAATATATTCATATGAAGACAAGGCAGGAATATGAGAAACTGTAATCCCTTAGAGTGTTTGGGTTTTAAAAGGCAAAACAACAAAATCTCTTCATCAATCATTCTCTCTGTCTCTCTCTCTCTCTGTCTCTGTCTCTGTCTCTCTCTCTCTCTCTCTGTGTGTGTGTGTATGTGTGTGTGTGTGTGTGTGTGTATGTGTGTCCATGTCACCTGTCTGTCTTGCTGTCTTGTCTGTCTGTCTGTGTACAGTGAAAGCAAAGAAATGTTTAAAACTGAGTGAATTTGTTTAGATCTTACTGCAACATCTACAGACCAGCTAGATCTGTGTTGTCTCTGGTTCATTAACAAGATCTTCTGGGATCACCATAACAACTATGCCTAAAGAAAGCAGAGTATTAAAGTTTGTGGCCTCCCACCCCAAGTAGCAGTAAATGCATCCCTGTCATTCGTCTACTGTGCTGTGTTTTCTACTTACTGCAACTCTGGGTTTGCCAGGCACTGGATATAGAACATTAAATAGCAAGAGAAAATACGATATTTTTCTCATACTTATCTTCTGTGCAAACCCCAGTTTTGAAAGTGAGCTTTCGTGACTCATATGCCCTTTTACAAAAATATATTTAGAAGTAGGGCTGAGGGAACCTCTAATCTAAGAGAAGATGATAGATAGCTTGTAAATGGCCTGCATTAGTCATACAGAGGTGTGAACTCACACACATACTTAAGACACTAGGCATCAATTGGAAATGAGACTGCTCGTGGAAGCCATTCAGTTGATGTCAGCATGGAGAGTCTGGTTGTGGGTAAGTGCCAGGCATGAGAATAGGTCAGATGGAAAGAAACTAAACAAATTTTTAATGAAAACCTAAATCAATACCAGTTTTTCTTGAGTGGCAGAATAAAGATACTCTGCCTGCTTTCATTAGTATAAAAGCACATTACAGCTTTGTGTAAACCAAATTGGTCATCCCTGCTTAAAAACAATACTTTCTTTCCCTTGGGTAAGCTGCTATTTCTGGGTCTTATCTACTCACACCAGAATCCAAAGACAGTCTTGCAATGTACCACATGAATAAATGTGTAAACTTCATCTCAGGGTAAAAACAATGCTTAAGGATATCTTTAAATAGGTAAGAGAAAAACAGACCCATTTCCCAGGTTTTTTTTTCCCGCACAAATTAAATTCCTGTTTATAGTTAGATGTTCTCAGATATTAAAATGTCCCTGCTACTTTCTGTTAGTGCCACACAGTAGAGCAAATAGTGTATTAAAATGTACTTAGGATCTAAAGGTGTTTTGGGGGTTCAGTGGTTCTGTGTGTGTATACACACACACATATCAACAGTGATATTTCTACTAATTCAATAGAGTTGACAGATTCAGCCACTGTGGGATGTTGAATTCAGTGAGTACTTGAAAGTTTTAGAGGCAACATGACAAAATAGTTAAATGTGGTGTTTTATGGTTAAATGTGTGGTTTTGAAGGTTAAATGTGTGGTTTTGGAGGTTAAATGTGTGGTTTTGAGTAACACCTGGGTTGGAATCTACTCAGTGATTTTAGCACAAACTGTCCTTTGTGAAAACTAGCTCGTAGAAGACAATTCCCTCACCAGGAAGGTAGGACAATTCTTGTCGCATGGACATCATCCTGCAGATGCAGGCAAATCTACAAGCTATGATCTGATGTCACAGAAGCTGGTGTACCACAGAATCTGTTTAATACATGTGTTATCAGTCCACACTTGGGATTGAGCAAGCTCAGAGTCAGTGTTGAAGACCTTAACATAATTGCTCTAGGTTAGAATGCCAAACCACTTCCTGTGACGGAATCACTGGTCCACTGTCACGCTTATCCTGCTTTTCAGGGAGGGACTCCAAGAGTTCTTTCTCAATCAGTCTGCATAACAGGCTTTTGTTTCTATTCCTTTTTCAAGCTGTACCCACACTCATTTTTTTTCAATGTTTTGTCTCTCTTGAAACTTGACTACAGAATTGGACAGAGTAGCCAAATCCCTGCCGGAGTGGCTCCACTCTGTAAGAAACATGTCTGGCAGGGGAGCCCCAGAGAGGAGTTGCTGGGCAGACTAGCAGGGGGTGGGTATTCACACAACAATCCTTATAGTTACCGGACCAAAGTATGACCTGAGTCTCTTTCCCTGGGGTGTATTAAAGAGTCCAGTCTCATCTAGCACATAATGGAGATTTTGTGTGTATGTGCATGTGTGTACACCCATGTGTGTGCTCGAGTGCATGTGAATGCATGTGTTGCATGTATGTGTGCATGCCATGCATATGTACTTGGATGTATGCTAATACACACGTGTGGGTACACATGCACGTGTGTGCATGTGTGTGTGGAGGCTGGAGGTTGACCTCACATATCGTCTTTGATTGACTTCTATTTTATTTGCTTAAGCTTTCTTGCTGAAGCTGGAGCTAGCTGCTCAGGTAATCTAGTTTATAACTTATCCCAGGGATCCCATCTCTACCTCTGAAGGCAGGGATTACAGCCAGGCCACCACATCCCTGCAGCTTTTTATGCGAGTCCAGGGATGCCCATATCTGATCCTCACAACTGTACATCAAGTGCTTCACTCACAGTACCCCCTCTACACACACATACCTTCAAGGAAGGAGATTTAGACAGTGCTGTAGACCTACAACTTCTGGATGAAAAGGGTTTATGTGACCTTTTCAAGTGACTTGAAAATAGGTCAAAGCTTCAAGAACTGCCTCCTCACAGCCTGAGTTGGAAGACCATTAGAGGATGTGTAGTTCTAGGGAGATAGTGAGTGTTTAGAGAAATTTGCCACTTCAACCATCTTTCTCTCCTTTTTCTCTCCTCCTTTTTCTCTCCTCCTATTTCTCTCCTCCTTTCTCTCATTCCTTCCTTCCTCTCCCTTTCTCTGCTCCCTCTTTCTCCCTCTTTTTCTCTCTCTTTCTCTTTTTCTTTCTCTCTCTTTCTCTTTCTCTCCCTCTCTCCTCTCCTCTCTCCCTCTTCCTCTCTCTTCCTCTCTCCTCTCTCTCCTCTCTCTCTCCTCTCTCTCCTCTCTCTCTCTCTCTCTCTCTCTCTCTCTCTCTCTCTCTCTCTCGTTCGCTCTCATTCTTTCTCATTTTCCCTTTCTCCTTTTCTGTCTCTTTCTCTCTTTTTCTCTTTCTCTCTCCCCTCTATCGTTTTTCTTCCTTCCTTCTTTTTTTTTCTTTCAAGACACGGCTTCTCTGTGTTACCCTGGCTCTCCTGGAACTCATTTTATACACCAGGCTGGCCTCAAATTCAAAGATCTGCCTGCATCTGCCTCTGTACTGGGATTAAAGGCATGTACCACCCCCACCAAGAGGCCTGCCATTTTCTTATACATCTGAAGGTGAAAACTATAAGGTCAAAGTATTGGCATGGATGGATTCTTCTACAGTCTGCCTCTGCCAGGAAGCTAGCCGTTTCCACGTGTCTCCTCATGCTCTTTCTTCTATTGTGCTAATCCCAGGGACTCTGGGTATCCAGATGGCCTCTTGTTGTGAGGCCAGTCTGAGTTAAGGCCTGCCCTATGTTCTCATTTTTTTCTGCCCCCCCCCCAAAATGTCCACTTTAATGTTTCATTTCTCACAGGAACTATACCTATAAGCACCTACTTTCTGGGCTGAAATAAAGTAAGTTTCCATGCAAATTATCTATGTATAATGATATTTTATATATTCTTTTTCACTTTAGCAGATATTCAGACTAACTATAAGTCATTTCTAATTAAATTGTTTCAGTGAAATAAATTCATTTTAAAGTGAATTGTTAGATCACACATTGTAAGAACATATCTCCATATACCTCCATATACTGTAAAAACATATTTCCACCCAGTCAGAGGAGAAAGGGAGGGGGGATGTGAAGGATTATGGGAGAGGGTGACTCTAAGTGGGATGTAAAGTGAATAAGTAAAATAAATAAATAAAATATATCTTAAAGTAATTATTTAATCATCTATATTTCTGCATAAATTATAATTTGAACATATTTTAAAAGTTAATATATAATTTTAATGTATACATTTTAATAATAGCAAATAATTTAATATTTTTATGAGTTGGCAATGATCTTATTTTTTTTATTATCACAGTAATGATTTTACAGCAAGGACCCCTAAGAGTCAAGAGCAAGAATGGAATTACTAATCATCAAAATAAAGTTGTATATGACAGAAATCTTTCATGAGTATAATGCAATTAATAACTATAATAAAATGGACAATGCTCTAGCAGTGATTCACATTACTTCATACAAAAATGTTCAAATATGGTTGCTGACAAAATTGAGTTTCCGCAAAGTGACAGCACTTAGAGATCTGCATCTAATGTTAAATTAAAGTTTAATGAGCCACACTAGAAGTACTGATTTCAGAAGACTGGGTACCGTATAAGAAAAGGAAGCAGTGCCATGGTTCCTAGAAGTGTGTATACAGAGACACGTGAAGATTCCAGATGAGCAAGAGCAGCTGCCCATCAGGGAAGACCTCCTCTCTAAATGCAGTCACATTTTAGGAGGGACCAAGTCAGTCTATTACTATTGAAATTTGCTCCAAATGCAGAAGTCTGTAGCCATTTTACACAGAAAGGATGTACTCATAGAATTACAAATTTGCACAAAATGTTAGAAAATTTCAAAGAATAAAGTCAGTGAAGCTGCTCTGGGAAAGTCTACCCAAGCAGCAGACAGAAGTCCAGGCTTCTAGGATGTGCTCAGCTTTGAGCAGTAGCAAAATAATGTACTTCTTAGGGAATGCCCAGCTGAAGCACTCATGTGCCTTCTACCGAGGACATATTCCATGCGCAGTCCCTCTTCAGCTGCCCCTGAATGATTCCCCTCCCCCCCATCTCTTCCCTTTGGAATCTTTGGCAAAGATCTTCCATCAGAAGAATTGAATTAACACCACCACTGGAAAGGAGTTCAACACTGAAGATTTTCCCATAGCATGCAAAGGGGTGAAACTAGGCTGGAAATGCCTGGCGAGGAGGGCAACAATTAAACAGGAACTGTGTGGGAACTGCTGTGTTCCTCTGTTCCATGATTCATAGATTATCACAGCCCCGCCCATATCTCTGAATGCTTGGGTAAGCAGAGTCAGGATCTCTTGATGAGTCACAATCACTGCAGGCTTACTACCGCAAGGTGTCCCGGAAACTTTTAGCAAGTTCCCCACAGTCTTATCAGGCAGCTACAGATGAGAAGCAGCTGCAAAGAGACTGAGTAATTTAATTTACACAAGTTCATATAGCTAGAAAATGACAAAGCTGGTCTAAGAACCCTAGCTAATTTTTCCAGTGGCACCCTGTGCCCCTCGAAAGACAGAAGTCCTATACTGCCAAAGAATATAGAAACCCAATCATTTCACAAAGAATGAAGAGTAACTTTGCTTCAGAAGAAATACCTTTTGTATAAGAAAACAGGGCCAGTTCAGTAGCTCTAAGTTTTCTTCTGAAACACAACACCACCAAAAAAGCAAAGCACAACCTTCCTTGTTCTCAAACTGGCCCCCTCTTCCTCACCCGCATCATTGTTTTAGTTTGTTTTTCTATGATAAAACACTGATCAAAAACAGCTTAGAGAGGTAACGATTTCTGTCACCTCACAATTTATAGTCCAGCGTCAAGATAAGCCAAGGCAGGAAGCAAAGCAGAGACAGTGGAAGGACACTGCATTCTTGCTTGCTCTCCTTGGCTTACCCGGGCTGCTTTCCTATAGAATCCATGACCATCTGTCCCTGGGATGATCTTCCTACAGTAGGATAGGCCTTCCCATCTCAGTCATTAATCAAGTATATACCCCTCAGATTTACCTACAGGCCATCTGATGGAGGCACTTTCTCAGTTAAGGTTCCCTTTCTCTAGCTGACTCTAGATTAGCTGATCTCAACCTGTGGGTCATGACCACTTTTGGGATCGAGGTACTGAACAACCCTTTCACAGGGATTGCATATTATATATCCTGCATATCAGATATTTACCTTATGATTCAAAACAGCAGAACAATTACAGTTATGAAGTAGGAACAGAAACAATTTTGTGGTTGGGGCGCACCATAACAGGAGAAACAATATTAAAGGGCCGCAGCATTTGGAAGTTTGAGAGCCATTGCTCTAGATCATGTCAAATTGATCATAAAAATTAAAAAAAAAAAAAACCAGAAACAAAACAAAACTAAGCAGCAGACTTACACTCCCAGAAGCCCTTGACTTTGTTTTATAAGGGAGTACATGTCAATAGAAGCAGTTGCTTCAAAGAAACAGAACCAGTCAGTACATATAGACGGAGATATCAAGATGATTTTTGGGTTTGGTTTGGTTTGCCTTGGTTTGGGTAAATAACTGGCTCACACGATTATGGAGGCTGAGAAAGCTTAAATCCATAGTCAGCAAACTGGAGATCAAGGAGAGCTGATGATCTTGTCTATTCTCAAGCTGTGTTGGTGAGTCCAACAGGAGAGTTGAAGTCCTCGCTCAAAGGCCTCGAGGCAGGTAGAGTCTTGCAGTCTCTGTCCTGGGTGTTGGCCCCTATTGATTGTGTGAGAATGAATCTCACAAGGGGAAGCAATTTGCTTTCCTCCTTAGAGTCATTCAGTGATGAGAGCAGGAGAAATAGTCTTGCCCAGCACACATACAGTATGCATATAACGATAAATGATAAATTAACAGAGGCTGTTAATTTGAAATAGAAGAAGAAGGGGTAAAAGTGGAAGGCTTAGAGGGAGGAAAGGGAAGGGAAAACGATGTGTTTGTATTTCTGAATAAGAATGTGTTCATCAGGCTCTGCTTTGCCTGCTTGCCTTGTGGGACTGAGCAACTGCTGGATCCTTGGACTTCCATTCACAGCTGCTGCCAACCATTGTTGGGAGTTGGACTACAGACTGTAAAAGGAAACAGAATAAAAGAAAGAGGCACTCTGACACTCTCAGGATCAGAGGTGAGGAGGAACCAACATCTGTCCCAACACCAGGAGTAACTGGGACCTGCAGGACCAGGCACACAGGAACTCTGCCAGCAGAGTGGTTCGGGTTCCTTCCTGTCTCTTTGGGCTGGCATCCTGAGCAGACCTGAGCAGACCTTGGGACTAGGCTCTGCAGCCAGTCCCACAACACACAGAGGAAGCTGCTGCACTCCCAGGTGGTCTAACAAGCCCAGGGTCACAGGATCCCAGAATCACAGGGTCACAGAGACAGCCTGAATCTGAGGAGTTCTGATACAACCAGGATCACAGGAAGGACTGACTACAGTCAGATTTAGCAAGG